>JAOYRU010001351.1:0-46690 GCA_026315105.1 Locusta migratoria | reverse complement strand
TGGGCGCCTGGTAACCATGAACCACCGGTTTTGACACCAATAGCCGCTACCTTCATTTTCTCGGCAGAATGTTTTATTTTGCTGTTTCTTAATGGTAATGCAGTATATTCGCCGTTTGTTTAAGCAAAATAGTCATATTTTCAAGGAGGAAATGATTTTGGATGTATATAGTTGCAATGGGCCGCTGGGCGCCTGGTAACCACGATTCTGCGGTTCTGACACTGATTGCCACTACCTTCATTTTCTCGGCAGAATGTTTTATTTTGCTGTTTCTGAATGGTAATGCAGTATATTCGCCGTTTGTTTAAGTAAAACAGTCATATTTTCAAGGAGGAGATGATTTTGGATGTATATAGTTGCAATGGGCCGCTGGGCGCCTGGTAACCACGATTCAGCGGTTTTGACACTTATAGCCACTACCTTCATTTTCTCAGCAGAATGTTTTATTTTGCTGTTTCTTAATGGTAATGCAGTATATTCGCCGTTTGTTTAAGTAAAATAGTCATATTTTCAAAGAGGAGATGATTTTGGATGTATATAGTTGCAATGGGCCGCTGGGCGCCTGGTAACCACGATTCAGCAGTTTGGACACTTATAGCCACTACCTTCATTTTCTCGGCAGAATGTTTTATTTTGCTGTTTCTTAATGGTAATGCAGTATATTCGCCGTTTGTTTAAGTAAAATAGTCATATTTTCAAGGAGGAGATAATTTTGGATGTATATAGCTGCAATGGGCCGTTGGGCGTCAGGTGCACGAATCACTGGTTTTGACACCGATAGCCACTACCTTCATTTTCTCCGCAGAATGTTTTATTTTGCTGTTTCGTAATGGTAACGCAGTTTATTCGACGTTTGTTTATGTAAAATAGTCATATTTTCAAGTAGGAGATGATTTTGGATGTATATAGTTGCAATGGGCCTGCGGGCGTCTGGTGCACGAATCACCGGTTTTGACACCAATAGCCACTACCTTCATTTTCTCGGCAGAATGTTTAATTTTGCTGTTTCTGAATGGTAATGCAGTTTATTCGCCGTTTGTTTATGTAAAATAGTCATATTTTCAGGGAGGAGATGATTTTGGATGTATATAGATGCAATGGGCCGGTGGGCGTCTGGTGCACGAATCACCGGTTTTGACACCGATAGCCACTACCTTCAGTTTCTCGGCAGAATGTTTTATTTTGCTGTTTCTTAATGGTAATGCAGTATATTCGCCGTTTGTTTAAGTAAAATAGTCATATTTTCAAGGAGGAGATAATTTTGGATGTATATAGTTGCAATGGGCCGCAGGGCGCCTGGTAACCACGATTTAGCGGTTCTGACACTGATTGCCACTACCTTCATTTTCTCGGCAGAATGTTTTATTTTGCTGTTTCTTAATGGTAACGCAGTATATTCGCCGTTTGTTTAAGTAAAATAGTCATATTTTCAAGGAGGAGATGATTTTGGATGTATATAGTTGCAATGGGCCGGTGGGCGTCTGGTGCACGAATCACCGGTTTTGACACCGATAGCCACTACCTTCATTTTCTCGGCAGAATGTTTTATTTTGCTGTTTCTTAATGGTAATTCAGTTTATTCGCCGTTTGTTTATGTAAAATTGTCATATTTTCAAGTAGGAGATGATTTTGGAAGGATAAATTTGCAATGGGCCGGTGGGCGTCTGGTGCACGAATCACCGGTTTTGACACCGATAGCCACTACCTTCATTTTCTCGGCAGAATGTTTTATTTTGCTGTTTCTGAATGGTAATGCAGTATATTCGCCGTTGGTTTAAGTAAAATAGTCATATTTTCAAGGAGGAGATGATTTTGGATGTATATAGCTGCAATGGGCCGTTGGGCGTCAGGTGCACGAATCACTGGTTTTGTCACCGATAGCCACTACCTTCATTTTCTCGGCAGAATGTTTTATTTTGCTGTTTCTGAATGGTAATGCAGTATATTCGCCGTTGGTTTAATTAAAATAGTCATATTTTCAAGGAGGAGATGATTTTGGATGTATATAGCTGCAATGGGCCGTTATGCGTCAGGTGCACGAATCACTGGTTTTGACACCGATAGCCACTACCTTCATTTCCTCGGCAGAATGTTTTATTTTGCTGTTTCGTAATGGTAACGCAGTTTATTCGCCGTTTGTTTATGTAAAATAGTCATATTTTCAAGTAGGAGATGATTTTGGATGTATATAGTTGCAATGGGCCGGTGGGCGTCTGGTGCACGAATCACCGGTTTTGACAACGATAGCCACTACCTTCATTTTCTCGGCAGAATGTTTAATTTTGCTGTTTCTGAATGGTAATGCAGTTTATTCGCCGTTTGTTAATGTAAAATAGTCATATTTTCAAGGAGGAGATGATTTTGGATATATATAGATGCAATGCGCCGGTGGGCGTCTGGTGCACGAATCACCGGTTTTGACAGCGATAGCCACTACCTTCATTTTCTCGGCAGAATGTTTAATTTTGCTGTTTCTGAATGGTAATGCAGTATATTCGCCGTTTGTTTAAGTAAAATAGTCAAATTTTCAAGGAGGAGATGATTTTGGATGTATATAGTTGCAATGGGCCGGTGGGCACCTGGTAACCACGAACCACCGGTTTTGACACCGATAGCCGCTACCTTCATTTTCTTGGCAGAATGTTTTATTTTGCTGTTTCTTAATGGTAATGCAGTATATTCGCCGTTTGTTTAAGTAAAATAGTCATATTTTCAAGGAGGAAATGATTTTGGATGTATATAGTTGCAATGGTCCGCTGGGCGCCTGGTAACCACGATTCTGCGGTTCTGACACTGATTGCCACTACCTTCATTTCTAGGCAGAATGTTTTATTTTGTTGTTTCTGAATGGTAATGCAGTATATTCGCCGTTTGTTTAAGTAAAATAGTCATATTTTCAAGGAGGAGATGATTTTGGATGTATATACTTGCAATGGGCCGCTGGGCGCCTGGTAACCACGATTCAGCGGTTTTGACACTTATAGCCACTACCTTCATTTTCTCGGCAGAATGTTTTATTTTGCTGTTTCTTAATGGTAATGCAGTATTTTTTCCGTTTGTTTAAGTAAAATAGTCATATTTTCAAGGAGGAGATGATTTTGGATGTATATAGTTGCAATGGGCCAGTGGGCGTCTAGTGCACGAATCACCGGTTTTGACACCGATAGCCACTACCTTCATTTCCTCGGCAGAATGTTTTATTTTGCTGTTTCTGAATGGTAATGCAGTATATTCGCCGTTTGTTTAAGTAAAATAGTCATATTTTCAAGGAGGAGATGATTTTGGATGTATATAGTTGCAATGGGCCGGTGGACGCCCGGTAACCACGAATCACCGGTTTTGACACCGATAGCCGCTACTTTCTTTTTCTCGGCAGAATGTTTTATTTTGCTGTTTCTTAATGGTAATGCAGTATATTCGCCGTTTGTTACAGTAAAATAGTCATATTTTCAAGGAGGACATGATTTTGGATGTATATAGATGCAATGGGCCGCTGGGCGCCTGGTAACCACGATTCAGCGGTTCTGAGACTTATTGCCACTACCTTCATTTTCTCGGTAGAATGTTTTATTTTGCTGTTTCTGAATGGTAATGCAGTTTATTCGCCGTTTGTTTATGTAAAATAGTCATATTTTCAAAGAGGAGATGATTTTGTATTTATATAGGTGCA
Organism: Locusta migratoria; assembly: GCA_026315105.1. NCBI lineage: Eukaryota > Metazoa > Arthropoda > Insecta > Orthoptera > Acrididae > Locusta > Locusta migratoria. The sequence continues at coordinate 43,020 of JAOYRU010001351.1, read as the reverse complement.
ATGGGCCGGTGGGCGCCTGGTAACCACGATTCAGCGGTTCTGAGACTGATTGCCACTACATTCATTTTCTCGGCAGAATGTTTTATTTTTCTGTTTCTGAATGGTGATGCAGTTTATTCGCCGTTTGTTTATGTAAAATAGTCATAATTTCAAGGAGTAGATGATTTTGGATGTATATAGTTGCAATGGGCCGGTGGGCGCCTGGTAACCACGATTCAGCGGTTTTGACACTTATAGCCACTACCTTCATTTTCTCGGCAGAATGTTTTATTTTGCTGTTTCTTAATGGTAATGCAGTATATTCGCCGTTTGATTAAGTAAAATAGTCATATTTTCAAGGAAGAGATGATTTTGGATGTATATAGTTGCAATGGGCTGGTGGGCGTCTGGTGCACGAATCACCGGTTTTGACACCGATAGCCACTACCTTCATTTTCTCGGCAGTATGTTTAATTTTGCTGTTTCTGAATTGTAATGCAGTTTAATCGCCGTTTGTTTATGTAAAATAGTCATATTTTCAAGGAGGAGATGATTTTGGATGTATATAGTTGCAATGGGCCGCTGGGCGTCTGGTGCACGAATCACCGGTTTTGACACCGATAGCCGCTACATTCATTTTCTCGGCAGAATGTTTTATTTTTCTGTTTCTTAATGGTAATGCAGTATATTCGCCGTTTGTTTAAATGAAATAGTCATATTTTCAAGGAGGAGATGATTTTGGATGTATATAGTTGCAATAAGCCGCTGGGCGCCTGGTAACCACGATTCAGCGGCTCTGACACTGATTGCCACTACCTTCATTTTCTCGGCAGAATGTTTTATTTTGCTGTTTCTGAATGGTAATGCAGAATATTCGTCGTTTGTTTAAGTAAAATAGTCATATTTTCAAGGAGGAGATGATTTTGGATGTATATAGTTGCAATGGGCCGGTGGGCGTCTGGTGCACGAATCACCAGTTTTGACACCGATAGCCACTACCTTCATTTTCTCGGCAGAATGTTTTATTTTGCTGTTTCTGAATGGTAATGCAGTATATTCGCCGTTGGTTTAAGTAAAATACACATATTTTCAAGGAGGAGATGATTTTGGATGTATATAGTTGCAGTGGGCCGGTGGGCGCCAGGTAACCACGATTCAGCGGTTCTGACACTGATTGCCACTACCTTCATTTTCTCGGCAGAATGTTTTATTTTGCTGTTTCTCAATGGTAATGCAGTATATTCGCCGTTTGCTTAAGTATAATAGTCATATTTTCAAGGAGGAGATGAATTGGATGTATATAGTTCCACTGGGCCGGTGGGCGTCTGGTGCACGAATCACCGGTTTTGACACCGATAGACACTAGCTTCATTTTCTCGGCAGAATGTTTTATTTTGCTGTTTCTTAATGGTAATGCAGTATATTCGCCGTTTGTTTAAGTAAAATAGTCATATTTTCAAGGAGGAGATGATTTTGGATGTATATAGCTGCAATGGGCCGTTGGGCGTCTGGTGCACGAATCACTGGTTTTGACACCGATAGCCACTACCTTCATTTTCTCGGTAGAATGTTTTATTTTGCTGTTTCGTAATGGTAACGCAGTTTATTCGACGTTTGTTTATGTAAAATAGTCATATTTTCAAGTAGGAGATGATTTTGGATGTATATAGTTGCAATGGGCCGGTGGGCGTCTGGTGCACGAATCACCGGTTTTGACACCGATAGCCACTACCTTCATTTTCTCGGCAGAATGTTTAATTTTGCTGTTTCTGAATGGTAATGCAGCTTATTCGCCGTTTGTTTATGTAAAATAGTCATATTTTCAAGGAGGAGATGATTTTGGATATATATAGATGCAATGGGCCGGTGGGCGTCTGGTGCACGAATCACCGGTTTTGACACCGATAGCCACTAGCTTCATTTTCTCGGCAGAATGTTTTATTTTGCTGTTTCTGAATGGTAATGCAGTATATTCGCCGTTTGTTTAAGTAAAATAGTCATATTTTCAAGGAGGAGATGATTTTGGATGTATAATAGTTGCAATGGGCCGGTGGGCGCCTGGTAACCACGAATCACCGGTTTTGACACCGATAGCCGCTACCTTCATTTTTACGGCAGAATGTTTTATTTTGCTGTTTCTTAATGGTAATGCAGTATATTCGCCGTTTGTTTAAGTAAAATAGTCATATATTCAAGGAGGAGATGATTTTGGATGTATATACTTGCAATGGGCCGCTGGGCGCCTGGTAACCACGATTCAGCGGTTCTGACACTGATTGCCACTACCTTCATTTTCTCGGCAGAATGTTTTATTTTGCTGTTTCTTCTTTGTAATGCAGTATATTCGCCGTTTGTTTAAGTAAAATAGTCATATTTTCAAGGAGGAGATGATTTTGGATGTATATAGTTGCAATGGGCCGGTGGGCGTCTGGTGCACGAATCACCGGTTTTGACACCGATAGCCACTACCTTCATTTTCTCGGCAGAATGTTTTATTTTGCTGTTTCTGAATGGTAATGCAGTATATTCGCCGTTTGTGTAAGTAAAATAGTCATATTTTCAAGGAGGAGATGATTTTGGATGTATATATTTGCAATGGGCCGGTGGACGCCCGGTAACCACGAATCACCGGTTTTGACACCGAGAGCCGCTACTTTCTTTTTCTCGGCAGAATGTTTTATTTTGCTGTTTTCTGAATGGTAATGCAGTTTATTCGCCGTTTGTTTATGTAAAATAGTCATATTTTCAAAGAGGAGATGATTTTGGACGTATATAGGTGCAATGGGCCGGTGGGCGCCTGGTAACCACGATTCAGCGGTTCTGAGACTGATTGCCACTACCTTCATTTTCTCGGCAGAATGTTTTATTTTGCTGTTTCTGAATGGTAATGCTGTTTATTCGCCGTTTGTTTATGTAAAATAGTCATATTTTCAAGGAGGAGATGATTTTGGATGTATATATTTGCAATGGGGCCGGTGGGCGCCTGGTAACCACGATTCAGCGGTTTTGACACTTATAGTCACTACCTTCATTTTCTCGGCAGAATGTTTTATTTTGCTGTTTCTTAATGGTAATGCAGTATATTCGCCGTTTGTTTAAGTAAAATAGTCATATTTTCAAGGAAGAGATGATTTTGGATGTATATAGTTGCAATGGGCCGGTGGGCGTCTGGTGCACGAATCACCGGTTTTGACACCGATAGCCACTACCTTCATTTTCTCGGCAGTATGTTTAATTTTGCTGTTTCTGAATTGTAATGCGGTTTATTCGCCGTTTGTTTACGTAAAATAGTCATATTTTCAAGGAGGAGATGATTTTGGATGTATATAGTTGCAATGGGCCGCTGGGCGTCTGGTGCACGAATCACCGGTTTTGACACCGATAGTCGCTACCTTCATTTTCTCGGCAGAATGTTTTATTTTGCTGTTTCTGAATGGTAATGCAGTATATTCGCCGTTTGTCTAAATAAAATAGTCGTATTTTCAAGGAGGAGATGATTTTGGATGTATATAGTTGCAATGGGCCGCTGGGCGCCTGGTAACCACGATTCAGCGGTTCTGACACTGATTTCCACTACCTTCATTTTCTCGGCAGAATGTTTTATTTTGCTGTTTCTGAATAGTAATGCAGTATATTCGTCGTTTGTTTAAGTAAAATAGTCATATATTCAAGGAGGAGATGATTTTGGATGTATATAGTTGCAATGGGCCGCTGGGCGCCTGGTAACCACGATTCAGCGGTTCTGAGACTTATTGCCACTACCTTCATTTTCTCGGTAGAATGTTTTATTTTGCTGTTTCTGAATGGTAATGCAGTTTATTCGCCGTTTGTTTATGTAAAATAGTCATATTTTCAAAGAGGAGATGATTTTGTATTTATATAGGTGCAATGGGCCGGTGGGCGCCTGGTAACCACGATTCAGCGGTTCTGAGACTGATTGCCACTACATTCATTTTCTCGGCAGAATGTTTTATTTTGCTGTTTCTGAATGGTGATGCAGTTTATTCGCCGTTTGTTTATGTAAAATAGTCATATTTTCAAGGAGGAGATGATTTTGGATGTATATAGTTGCAATGGGCCGGTGGGCGCCTGGTAACCACGATTCAGCGGTTTTGACACTTATAGCCACTACCTTCATTTTCTCGGCAGAATGTTTTATTTTGCTGTTTCTTAATGGTAATGCAGTATATTCGCCGTTTGATTAAGTAAAATAGTCATATTTTCAAGGAAGAGATGATTTTGGATGTATATAGTTGCAATGGGCTGGTGGGCGTCTGGTACACGAATCACCGGTTTTGACACCGATAGCCACTACCTTCATTTTCTCGGCAGTATGTTTAATTTTGCTGTTTCTGAATTGTAATGCAGTTTAATCGCCGTTTGTTTATGTAAAATAGTCATATTTTCAAGGAGGAGATGATTTTGGATATATATAGATGCAATGGGCCGGTGGGCGTCTGGTGCACGAATCACCGGTTTTGACACCGATAGCCACTAGCTTCATTTTCTCGGCAGAATGTTTTATTTTGCTGTTTCTGAATGGTAATGCAGTATATTCGCCGTTTGTTTAAGTAAAATAGTCATATTTTCAAGGAGGAGATGATTTTGGATATATATAGATGCAATGGGCCGGTGGGCGTCTGGTGCACGAATCACCGGTTTTGACACCGATAGCCACTAGCTTCATTTTCTCGGCAGAATGTTTTATTTTGCTGTTTCTGAATGGTAATGCAGTATATTCGCCGTTTGTTTAAGTAAAATAGTCATATTTTCAAGGAGGAGATGATTTTGGATGTATATAGTTGCAATAAGCCGCTGGGCGCCTGGTAACCACGATTCAGCGGCTCTGACACTGATTGCCACTACCTTCATTTTCTCGGCAGAATGTTTTATTTTGCTGTTTCTGAATGGTAATGCAGAATATTCGTCGTTTGTTTAAGTAAAATAGTCATATTTTCAAGGAGGAGATGATTTTGGATGTATATAGTTGCAATGGGCCGGTGGGCGTCTGGTGCACGAATCACCAGTTTTGACACCGATAGCCACTACCTTCATTTTCTCGGCAGAATGTTTTATTTGCTGTTTCTGAATGGTAATGCAGTATATTCGCCGTTGGTTTAAGTAAAATACACATATTTTCAAGGAGGAGATGATTTTGGATGTATATACTTGCAATGGGCCGCTGGGCGCCTGGTAACCACGAATCACCGGTTTTGACACCGATAGCCGCTACCTTCATTTTCTCGGCAGAATGTTTTATTTTGCTGTTTCTGAATGGTAATGCAGTATATTCGCCGTTTGTTTATGTAAAATAGTCATATTTTCAAGGAGGAGATGATTTTGGATATATATAGATGCAATGGGCCGGTGGGCGTCTGGTGCACGAATCACCGGTTTTGACACCGATAGCCACTAGCTTCATTTTCTCGGCAGAATGTTTTATTTTGCTGTTTCTGAATGGTAATGCAGTATATTTGCCGTTTGTTAAAGTAAAATAGTCATATTTTCAAGGAGGAGATGATTTTGGATATATATAGATGCAATGGGCCGGTGGGCGTCTGGTGCACGAATCACCGGTTTTGACACCGATAGCCACTAGCTTCATTTTCTCGGCAGAATGTTTTATTTTGCTGTTTCTGAATGGTAATGCAGTATATTCGCCGTTTGTTTAAGTAAAATAGTCATATTTTCAAGGAGGAGATGATTTTGGATGTATATACTTGCAATGGGCCGCTGGGCGCCTGGTAACCACGAATCACCGGTTTTGACACCGATAGCCGCTACCTTCATTTTCTCGGCAGAATGTTTTATTTTGCTGTTTCTGAATGGTAATGCAGTATATTCGCCGTTTGTTTAAGTAAAATAGTCATATATTCAAGGAGGAGATGATTTTGGATGTATATACTTGCAATGGGCCGCTGGGCGCCTGGTAACCACGATTCAGCGGTTCTGACACTGATTGACACTACCTTCATTTTCTCGGCAGAATGTTTTATTTTGCTGTTTCTTCTTTGTAATGCAGTATATTCGCCGTTTGTTTAAGTAAAATAGTCATATTTTCAAGGAGGAGATGATTTTGGATGTATATAGTTGCAATGGGCCGGTGGGCGTCTGGTGCACGAATCACCGGTTTTGACACCGATAGCCACTACCTTCATTTTCTCGGCAGAATGTTTTATTTTGCTGTTTCTGAATGGTAATGCAGTATATTCGCCGTTTGTGTAAGTAAAATAGTCATATTTTCAAGGAGGAGATGATTTTGGATGTATATAGTTGCAATGGGCCGGTGGACGCCCGGTAACCACGATTCAGCGGTTCTGAGACTGATTGCCACTACCTTCATTTTCTCGGCAGAATGTTTTATTTTGCTGTTTCTGAATGGTAATGCTGTTTATTCGCCGTTTGTTTATGTAAAATAGTCATATTTTCAAAGAGGAGATGATTTTGGATGTATATAGGTGCAATGGGCCGGTGGGCGCCTGGTAACCACGATTCAGCGGTTCTGAGACTGATTGCCACTACCTTCATTTTCTCGGCAGAATGTTTTATTTTGCTGTTTCTGAATGGTAATGCAGTTTATTCGCCGTTTGTTTATGTAAAATAGTCATATTTTCAAGGAGGAGATGATTTTGGATGTATATTTTTGCAATGGGCCGGTGGGCGCCTGGTAACCACGATTCAGCGGTTTTGACACTTATAGTCACTACCTTCATTTTCTCGGCAGAATGTTTTATTTTGCTGTTTCTGAATGGTAATGCAGTATATTCGCCGTTTGTTTAAGTAAAATAGTCATATTTTCAAGGAAGAGATGATTTTGGATGTATATAGTTGCAATGGGCCGGTGGGCGTCTGGTGCACGAATCACCGGTTTTGACACCGATAGCCACTACCTTCATTTTCTCGGCAGTATGTTTAATTTTGCTGTTTCTGAATTGTAATGCAGTTTATTCGCCGTTTGTTTACGTAAAATAGTCATATTTTCAAGGAGGAGATGATTTTGGATGTATATAGTTGCAATGGGCCGCTGGGCGTCTGGTGCACGAATCACCGGTTTTGACACCGATAGTCGCTACCTTCATTTTCTCGGCAGAATGTTTTATTTTGCTGTTTCTGAATGGTAATGCAGTATATTCGCCGTTTGTTTAAATAAAATAGTCGTATTTTCAAGGAGGAGATGATTTTGGATGTATATAGTTGCAATGGGCCGCTGGGCGCCTGGTAACCACGATTCAGCGGTTCTGACACTGATTTCCACTAGCTTCATTTTCTCGGCAGAATGTTTTATTTTGCTGTTTCTGAATAGTAATGCAGTATATTCGTCGTTTGTTTAAGTAAAATAGTCATATATTCAAGGAGGAGATGATTTTGGATGTATATAGTTGCAATGGGCCGGTGGGCGTCTGGTGCACGAATCACCGGTTTTGACACCGATAGCCACTACCTTCATTTTCTCGGCAGAATGTTTTATTTTGCTGTTTCTTAATGGTAATGCAGTTTATTCGCCGTTTGTTTATGTAAAATTGTCATATTTTCAAGGAGGAGATGATTTTGGATGTATATAGTTGCAATGGGCCGGTGGGCGTCTGTTGCACGAATCACCGGTTTTGACACCGATAGCCACTACCTTCATTTTCTCGGCAGAATGTTTTATTTTGCTGTTTCTGAATGGTAATGCAGTATATTCGCCGTTGGTTTAAGTAAAATAGTCATATTTTCAAGGAGGAGATGATTTTGGATGTATATAGTTGCAGTGGGCCGGTGGGCGCCAGGTAACCACGATTCAGCGGTTCTGACACTGATTGCCACTACCTTCATTTTCTCGGCAGAATGTTTTATTTTGCTGTTTCTGAATGGTAATGCAGTATATTCGCCGTTTGTTTAAGTAAAATAGTCATATTTTCAAGGAGGAGATGAATTGGATGTATATAGTTCCAATGGGCCGGTGGGCGTCTGGTGCACGAATCACCGGTTTTGACACCGATAGACACTAGCTTCATTTTCTCGGCAGAATGTTTTATTTTGCTGTTTCTTAATGGTAATTCAGTATATTCGCCGTTTGTTTAAGTAAAATAGTCATATTTTCAAGGAGGAGATGATTTTGGATGTATATAGTTTCAATGGGCCGGTGGGCGTCTGGTGCACGAATCACCGGTTTTGACACCGATAGTCACTACCTTCAGTTTCTCGGCAGAATGTTTTATTTTGCTGTTTCTTAATGGTAATGCAGTATATTCGGCGTTTGTTTAAGTAAAATAGTCATATTTTCAAGGAGGAGATGATTTTGGATTTATATAGTTGCAATGGGCCGCTGGGCGCCTGGTAACCAAGATTCAGCGGTTTTGACACTTATAGCCACTACCTTCATTTTCTCAGCAGAATGTTTTATTTAGCTGTTTCTGAATGGTAATGCAGTATATTCGCCGTTTGTTTAAGTAAAATAGTCATATTTTCAAAGAGGAGATGATTTTGGATGTATATAGATGCAATGGGCCGCTGGGCGCCTGGTAACCACGATTCAGCGGTTTTGACACTTATAGTCACTACCTTCATTTTCTCGGCAGAATGTTTTATTTTGCTGTTTCTGAATGGTAATGCAGTATATTCGCCGTTTGTTTAAGTAAAATAGTCATATTTTCAAGGAGGAGATGATTTTGGATGTATATAGCTACAATGGGCCGTTGGGCGTCTGGTGCACGAATCACTGGTTTTGACACCGATAGCCACTACCTTCATTATCTCGGTAGAATGTTTAATTTTGCTGTTTCTGAATGGTAATGCAGCTTATTCGCCGTTTGTTTATGTAAAATAGTCATATTTTCAAGGAGGAGTCGATTTTGGATATATATAGATGCAATGGGCCGGTGGGCGTCTGGTGCAGGAATCACCGGTTTTGACACCGATAGCCACTACCTTCATTTTCTCGGCAGAATGTTTTATTTTGCTGTTTCTGAATGGTAATGCAGTATATTCGCCGTTTGTTTAAGTAAAATAGTCATATTTTCAAGGAGGAGATGATTTTGGATGTATATAGTTGCAACGGGCCGGTGGGCGCCTGGTAACCACGAATCACCGGTTTTGACACCGATAGCCGCTACCTTCATTTTCTCGGCAGAATGTTTTATTTTGCTGTTTCTGAATGGTAATGCTGTATATTCGCCGTTTGTTTAAGTAAAATAGTCATATATTCAAGGAGGAGATGATTTTGGATGTATATACTTGCAATGGGCCGCTGGGCGCCTGGTAACCACGATTCAGCGGTTCTGACACTGATTGCCACTACCTTCATTTTCTCGGCAGAATGTTTTATTTTGCCGTTTCTTCTTTGTAATGCAGTATATTCGCCGTTTGTTTAAGTAAAATAGTCATATTTTCAAGGAGGAGATGATTTTGGATGTATATAGTTGCAATGGGCCGGTGGGCGTCTGGTGCACGAATCACCGGGTTTGACACCGATAGCCACTACCTTCATTTTCTCGGCAGAATGTTTTATTTTGCTGTTTCTGAATGGTAATGCAGTATATTCGCGGTTTGTTTAAGTAAAATAGTCATATTTTCAAGGAGGAGATGATTTTGGATGTATATAGTTGCAATGGGCCGGTGGACGCCCGGTAACCACGAATCACCGGTTTTGACACCGATAGCCGCTACTTTCTTTTTCTCGGCAGAATGTTTTATTTTGCTGTTTCTTAATGGTAATGCAGTATATTCGCCGTTTGTTACAGTAAAATAGTCATATTTTCAAGGAGGAGATGATTTTGGATGTATATAGATGCAATGGGCCGCTGGGCGCCTGGTAACCACGATTCAGCAATTCTGAGACTGATTGCCACTACCTTCATTTTCTCGGCAGAATGTTTTAGTTTGCTGTTTGTGAATGGTAATGCAGTTTATTCGCCGTTTGTTTATGTAAAATAGTCATATTTTCAAAGAGGAGATGATTTTGGATGTATATAGGTGCAATGGGCCGGTGGGCGCCTGGTAACCACGATTCAGCGGTTCTGAGACTGATTGCCACTACCTTCATTTTCTCGGCAGAATGTTTTATTTTGCTGTTTCTGAATGGTAATGCAGTTTATTCGCCGTTTGTTTATGTAAAATAGTCATATTTTCAAGGAGGAGATGATTTTGGATGTATATAGTTGCAATGGGCCGGTGGGCGTCTGGTGCACGAATCACCCGTTTTGACACCGATAGCCACTACCTTCATTTTCTCGGCAGAATGTTTAATTTTGCGGTTTCTGAATGGTAATGCAGCTTATTCGCCGTTTGTTTATGTAAAATAGTCATATTTTCAAGGAGGAGATGATTTTGGATATATATAGATGCAATGGGCCGGTGGGAGTCTGGTGCACGAATCACCGGTTTTGACACCGATAGCCACTACCTTCATTTTCTCGGCAGAATGTTTTATTTTGCTGTTTCTGAATGGTAATGCAGTAAATTCGCCGTTTGTTTAAGTAAAATAGTCATATTTCCCACGAGGAGATGATTTTGGATGTATATAGTTGCCATGGGCCGGTGGGCGCCTGGTAACCACGAATCACCGGTGTTAACACCGATAGCCGCTACCTTCATTTTCTCGGCAGAATGTTTTATTTTGCTGTTTCTTAATGCTAATGCAGTATATTCGCCGTTTGTTTAAGTAAAATAGTCATATATTCAAGGAGGAGATGATTTTGGATGTATATACTTGCAATGGGCCGCTTGGCGCCTGGTAACCACGATTCAGCGGTTCTGACACTGATTGCCACTACCTTCATTTTCTCGGCAGAATGTTTTATTTTGCTGTTTCTTCTTTGTAATGCAGTATATTCGCCGTTTGTTTAAGTAAAATAGTCATATTTTCAAGGAGGATATGATTTTGGATGTATATAGTTGCAATGGGCCGTTGGGCGTCTGGTGCACGAATCACCGGTTTTGACACCGATAGCCACTACCTTCATTTTCTCGGCAGAATATTTTTTTTTCTGTTTCTGAATGGTAATGCAGTATATTCGCCGTTTGTTTAAGTATAATAGTCATATTTTCAAGGAGGAGATGATTTTGGATGTATATATTTGCAATGGGCCGCTGGGCGCCTGGTAACCACGATTCAGCGGTTCTGACACTTATAGCCACTACCTTCATTTTCTCGGCAGAATGTTTTATTCTGCTGTGTCTGAATGGTAATGCAGTATATTCGCCGTTTGTTTAAGTAAAATAGTCATATTTTCAAGTAGGAGATGATTTTGGATGCATATAGTTGCAATGGGCCCGTGGGCGTCTGGTGCACGAATCACCGGTTTTGACACCGATAGCCACTACCTTCATTTTCTCGGCAGAATGTTTAATTTTGCTGTTTCTGAATGGTAATGCAGTTTATTCGCCGTTTGTTTATGTAAAATAGTCATATTTTCAAGGAGGAGATGATTTTGGATGTATATAGTTGCAATGGGCCGCTGGGCGCCTGGTAACCACGATTCAGCGGTTCTGACACTGATTACCACTACCTTCATTTTCTCGGCAGAATGTTTTATTTTGCTGTTTCTGAATGGTAATGCAGTATATTCGCCGTTTGTTTATGTAAAATAGTCTTATTTTCAAGGAGGAGATGATTTTGGATGTATATAGTTGCAATGGGCCGGTGGGCGTCTGGTGCACGAATCACCGGTTTTGACACCGATAGCCACTACCTTCATTTTCTCGGCAGAATGTTTTATTTTGCAGTTTCTTAATGGTAATGCAGTTTATTCGCCGTTTGTTTATGTAAAATAGTCATATTTTCAAGGAGGAGATGATTTTGGATGTATATAGTTGCAATGGGCCGTTGGGCGCCTGGTAACCACGATTCAGCGGTTCTGACACTTATAGCCACTACCTTCATTTTCTCGGCAGAATGTTTTATTTTGCTGTTTCTTAATGGTAATGCAGTATATTCGCCGTTTGTTTAAGTAAAATAGTCATATTTTCAAGGAGGAGATGATTTTGGATGTACATAGTTGCAATGGGCCGTGGGCGTCTGGTGCACGAATCACCGGTTTTGACACCAATAGCCACTACCTTCATTTTCTCGGCAGAATGTTTTATTTTGCTGTTTCTGAATGGTAATGCAGTATATTCGCCGTTTGTTTAAGTAAAATAGTCATATTTTCAAGTAGGAGATGATTTTAGATGTATATAGCTGCAATGAGCCGGTGGGCGTCTGGTGCACGGATCACCGGTTTTGACACCGATAGCCACTACCTTCATTTTCTCGGCAGAATGTTTAATTTTGCTGTTTCTTAATGGTAATGCAGTTTATTCGCCGTTTGTTTATGTAAAATAGTCATATTTTCAAGGAGGAGATGATTTTGGATGTATATAGTTGCAATGGGCCGGTGGGCGCCTGGTAACCACGAATCACCGGTTTTGTCACCGATAGCCGCTACCTTCATTTTCCTGGCAGAATGTTTTATTTTGCTGTTTCTTAATGGTAATGCAGTATATTCGCTGTTTGTTTAAGTAAAATAGTCATATTTTCAAGGAGGAGATGATTTTGGATGTATATAGTTGCAATGGGCCGCTGGGCGCCTCGTAACCACGATTCAGCGGTTCTGACACTGATTGCCACTACCTTCATTTTCTCGGCTGAATGTTTTATTTTGCTGTTTATTAATGGTAATGCAGTATATTCGCCGTTTGTTTAAGTAAAATAGTCATATTTTCAAGGAGGAGATGATTTTGGATGTATATAGTTTCAATTGGCCGGTGGGCGTCTGGTGCACGAATCACGGGTTTTGACACCGATAGCCACTACCTTCATTTTCTGGGCAGAATGTTTTATTTTGCTGTTTCTTAATGGTAATGCAGTATATTCGCCGTTTGTTTAAGTAAAATAGTCATATTTTCAAGGAGGAGATGATTTTGGATGTACATAGTTGCAATGGGCCGGTGGGCGTCTGGTGCACGAATCACCGGTTTTGACACCAATAGCCACTACCTTCATTTTCTCGGCAGAATGTTTTATTTTGCTGTTTCTGAATGGTAATGCAGTATATTCGCCGTTTGTTTAAGTAAAATAGTCATATTTTCAAGTAGGAGATGATTTTAGATGTATATAGCTGCAATGAGCCGGTGGGCGTCTGGTGCACGGATCACCGGTTTTGACACCGATAGCCACTACCTTCATTTTCTCGGCAGAATGTTTAATTTTGCTGTTTCTTAATGGTAATGCAGTTTATTCGCCGTTTGTTTATGTAAAATAGTCATATTTTCAAGGAGGAGATGATTTTGGATGTATATAGTTGCAATGGGCCGGTGGGCGCCTGGTAACCACGAATCACCGGTTTTGACACCGATAGCCGCTACCTTCATTTTCCCGGCAGAATGTTTTATTTTGCTGTTTCTTAATGGTAATGCAGTATATTCGCTGTTTGTTTAAGTAAAATAGTCATATTTTCAAGGAGGAGATGATTTTGGATGTATATAGTTGCAATGGGCCGCTGGGCGCCTCGTAACCACGATTCAGCGGTTCTGACACTGATTGCCACTACCTTCATTTTCTCGGCTGAATGTTTTATTTTGCTGTTTATTAATGGTAATGCAGTATATTCGCCGTTTGTTTAAGTAAAATAGTCATATTTTCAAGGAGGAGATGATTTTGGATGTATATAGTTTCAATTGGCCGGTGGGCGTCTGGTGCACGAATCACGGGTTTTGACACCGATAGCCACTACCTTCATTTTCTGGGCAGAATGTTTTATTTTGCTGTTTCTTAATGGTAATGCAGTATATTCGGCGTTTGTTTAAGTAAAATAGTCATATTTTCAAGGAGGAAATGATTTTGGATGTATATAGTTGCAATGGGACGCTGGGCGCCTGGTAACCACGATTCAGCGGTTTTGACACTTATAGCCACTACCTTCATTTACTCAGCAGAATGTTTTATTTTGCTGTTTCTTAATGGTAATGCAGTATATTCGCCGTTTGTTTAAGTAAAATAGTCATATTTTCAAAGAGGAGATTATTTTGGATGTATATAGTTGCAATGGGCCGCTGGGCGCCTGGTAACCACGATTCAGTGGTTTTGACACTGATTGCCACTACCTTCAATTTCTCGGCAGAATGTTTTATTTTGCTGTTTCTTAATGGTAATGCAGTTTATTCGCCGTTTGTTTAAGTAAAATAGTCATATTTTCAAGTAGGAGATGATTTTAGATGTATATAGCTGCAATGGGCCGGTGGGCGTCTGGTGCACGGATCACCGGTTTTGACACCGATAGCCACTACCTTCATTTTCTCGGCAGAATGTTTAATTTTGCTGTTTCTTAATGGTAATGCAGTTTATTCGCCGTTTGTTTATGTAAAATAGTCATATTTTCAAGGAGGAGATGATTTGGATGTATATAGTTGCAATGGGCCGGTGGGCGCCTGGTAACCACGAATCACCGGTTTTGACACCTATAGCCGCTACCTTCATTTTCCCGGCAGAATGTTTTATTTTGCTGTTTCTTAATGGTAATGCAGTATATTCGCTGTTTGTTTAAGTAAAATAGTCATATTTTCAAGGAGGAGATGATTTTGGATGTATATAGTTGCAATGGGCCGCTGGGCGCCTGGTAACCACGATTCAGCGGTTCTGACACTGATTGCCACTACCTTCATTTTCTCGGCAGAATGTTTTATTTTGCTGTTTATTAATGGTAATGCAGTATATTCGCCGTTTGTTTAAGTAAAATAGTCATATTTTCAAGGAGGAGATGATTTTGGATGTATATAGTTTCAATTGGCCGTGGGCGTCTGGTGCACGAATCACGGGTTTTGACACCGATAGCCACTACCTTCATTTTCTGGGCAGAATGTTTTATTTTGCTGTTTCTTAATGGTAATGCAGTATATTCGGCGTTTGTTTAAGTAAAATAGTCATATTTTCAAGGAGGAGATTATTTTGGATGTATGTAGTTGCAATGGGCCGTTGGGCGTCTGGTGCACGAATCACTGGTTTTGACACCGATAGCCACTACCTTCATTTTCTCGACAGAATGTTTTATTTTGCTGTTTCGTAATGGTAACGCAGTTTATTCGCCGTTTGTTTATGTAAAATAGTCATATATTCAAGGAGGAGGTGATTTTGGATGTATATAGTTGCAATGGGCCAGTGGGCGTCTGGTGCACGAATCACCGTTTTTGACACCGATAGCCACTACCTACCTTAATTTTCTCGGCAGAATGTTTTATTTTGCTGTTTCTGAATGGTAATGCAGTATATTCGCCGTATGTTTAAGTAAAATAGTCATATTTTCATGTAGGAGATGATTTTGGATGTATATAGTTGCAATGGGCCGGTGGGCGTGTGGTGCACGAATTTCCGGTTTTGACACCGATAGCCACTACCTTCATTTTCTCGGCAGAATGTTTAATTTTGCTGTTTCTTAATGGTAATGCAGTTATTCGCCGTTTGTTTATGTAAAATAGTCATATTATCAAGGAGGAGTTGATTTTGAATGTATATAGTTGCAATGGGCCGCTGGGCGCCTGGTAACGACGATTCAGCGGTTCTGACACTGATTGCCACTACCTTCACTTTCTCGGCAGAATGTTTTATTTTGCTGTTTCTTAATGGTAATGCAGTATATTCGCCGTTTGTTTAAGTAAAATAGTCATATTTTCAAGGAGGAGATGATTTTTGGATGTATATAGTTCCTATAGGCCGGTGGGCGTCTGGTGCACGAATCACCGGTTTTGACACCGAGAGCCACTACCATCATTTTCTGGGCAGAATGTTTTATTTTGCTGTTTCTTAAAGGTAATACAGTATATTCGCCGTTTGTTTAAGTAAAATAGTCATATTTCAAGGAGGAGTTGATTTTGGATTTATATAGCTGCAATGGGCCGCTGGGCGCCTGGTACCCACGATTCAGCGGTTTTGACACTTATAGCCACTACCTTAATTTTCTCGGCAGAATGATTTATTTTGCTGTTTCTGAATGATAATGCAGTATATTCGCTGTTTGTTTAAGTAAAATAGTCATATTTTCAAGGAGGAGATGATTTTGGATGTATACAGTTGCAATGGGCCTCTGGGCGCCAGGTGACCACGATTCAGCGGATTTGACACTGATTGCCACTACCTTAATTTTCTCGGCAGAATGTTTTATTTTGCTGTTTCTTAATGGTAGTGCAGTATATTCGCCGTTTGTTTAAGTAAAATAGTCATATTTTCAAGGAGGAGATGACTTTGGATGTATATAGTTGCAATGGGCCGCTGGGCGCCTGGAAACCACGATTCAGCGGTTTTGACACTTGTAGCCACTACATTAATTTTCTCGGCAGAATGATTTATTTTGCTGTTTCTGAATGGTACTGCAGTATATTCGCTGTTTGTTTAAGTAAAATAGTCATATTTTCAAGGAGGAGATGATTTTGGATGTATATAGTTGCGATGTGCCGCTGGGCGCCAGGTGACTACGATTCAGCGGTTTTGACACTGATTGCCACTACCTTACTTTTCTCGGCAGAATGTTATATTTTGCTGTTTCTTAATGGTAATGCAGTATATTCGCCGTTTGTTTCAGTAAAATAGTGATATTTTCAAGGAGGAGATGACTTTGGATGTATATAGTTGCAATGGGCCGCTGGGCGCCTGGAAACCACGATTCAGCGGTTTTGACACTTATAGCCACTACCTTAATTTTCTCAGCAGAATGATTTATTTTGCTGTTTCTGATTGGTAAAGCAGTATATTCGCTGTTCGTTTAAGTAAAATAGTCATATTTTCAAGGAGGAGATGATTTTGGATGTATATAGTTCCAATTGGCCGGTGGGCGTCTGGTGCACGAATCACCGGGTTTGACACCGATAGCCACTACCTTCATTTTCTCGGCAGAATGTTTTATTTTGCTGTTTCTTAATGGTAATCCAGTATATTCGCCGTTTGTTTAAGTAAAATAGTCATATTTTAAAGGAGGAGATGACTTTGGATGTATATAGTTGCAATGGGCCGCTGGGCGCCTGGAAACCACGATTCAGCGGTTTTGACACTTATAGCCACTACCTTAATTTTTTCGGCAGAATGATTTATTTTGCTGTTTCTGAATGGTAATGCAGTATATTCGCTGTTTGTTTAAGTAAAATAGTCATATTTTCAAGGAGGAGATGACTTTGGATGTATATAGTTGCAATGGGCCGCTGGGCGCCAGGTGACCACGATTCAGCGGTTTTGACACTGATTGCCACTACCTTAATTTTTTTGGCAGAATGTTTTATTTTGCTGTTTCTTAATGGTAATGCAGTATATTCGCCGTTTAAGTAAAATAGTCATATTTTCAAGGAGGAGATGACTTTGGATGTATATAGTTGCAATGGGCCGCTGGGCGCCTGGAAACCACGATTCAGCGGTTTTGACACTTATAGCCACGACCTTAATTTTCTCGGCAGAATGATTTATTTTGCTGTTTCTGAATGGTAATGCAGTATATTCGCTGTTTGTTTAAGTAAAATAGTCATATTTTCAAGGAGGAGATGATTTTGGATGTATATAGTTGCAATGTGCCGCTGGGCGCCAGGTGACCACGATTCAGCTGTTTTGACACTGATTGCCACTACCTTAATTTTCTCGGCAGAATGTTTTATTTTGCTGTTTCTTAATGGTAATGCAGTATATTCGCCGTTTGTTTCAGTAAAATAGTCATATTTTCAAGGAGGAGATGATTTGGATGTACATAGTTGCAATGGGCCGGTGGGCGTCTGGTGCACGAATCACCGGTTTTGACACCAATAGCCACTACCTTCATTTTCTCGGCAGAATGTTTTATTTTGCTGTTTCTGAATGGTAATGCAGTATATTCGCCGTTTGTTTAAGTAAAATAGTCATATTTTCAAGTAGGAGATGATTTTAGATGTATATAGTTGCGATGGGCCGCTGGGCGCCAGGTGACTACGATTCAGCGGTTTTGACACTTATACCCACTACCTTAATTTTCTCGGCAGAATGATTTATTTTGTTGTTTCTGAATGGTAATGCAGTATATTCGCTGTTTGTTTAAGTAAAATAGTCATATTTTCAAGGAGGAGATGATTTTGGATGTATATAGTTGCAATGGGCCGCTGGGCGCCATGTGACCACGATTCAGCGGTTTTGACACTGATTGCCACTACCTTAATTTTCTCGGCAGAATGATTTATTTTGCTGTTTCTGAATGGAAATGCAGTATTTCCGCTGTTTGTTTAAGTAAAATAGTCATATTTTCAAGGAGGAGATGATTTTGGATGTATATAGTTGCAATGGGCCGCTGGGCGCCAGGTGACCACGATTCAGCGGTTTTGACACTGATTGCCACTACCTTAATTTTCTCGGCAGAATGTTTTATTTTGCTGTTTCTTAATGGTAATACAGTATATTCGCTGTTTGTTTAAGTAAAATAGTCATATTTTCAAGGAGGAGATGATTTTGGATGTATATAGTTGCAATGAGCCGCTGGGCGCCTGGAAACAACGATTCAGCGGTTTTGACACTTATAGCCACTACCTTAATTTTCTCGGCAGAATGATTTATTTTGCTGTTTCTTAATGGTAATGCAGTATATTCGCCGTTTGTTTAAGTAAAATAGTCATATTTTCAAGGAGGAGATGACTTTGGATGTATATAGTTGCAATGGGCCGCTGGGCGCCTGGAAACCACGATTCAGCGGTTTTGACACTTATAGCCACTACCTTAATTTTTTCGGCAGAATGATTTATTTTGCTGTTTCTGAATGGTAATGCAGTATATTCGCTGTTTGTTTAAGTAAAATAGTCATATTTTCAAGGAGGAGATGACTTTGGATGTATATAGTTGCAATGGGCCGCTGGGCGCCAGGTGACCACGATTCAGCGGTTTTGACACTGATTGCCACTACCTTAATTTTTTTGGCAGAATGTTTTATTTTGCTGTTTCTTAATGGTAATGCAGTATATTCGCCGTTTAAGTAAAATAGTCATATTTTCAAGGAGGAGATGACTTTGGATGTATATAGTTGCAATGGGCCGCTGGGCGCCTGGAAACCACGATTCAGCGGTTTTGACACTTATAGCCACGACCTTAATTTTCTCGGCAGAATGATTTATTTTGCTGTTTCTGAATGGTAATGCAGTATATTCGCTGTTTGTTTAAGTAAAATAGTCATATTTTCAAGGAGGAGATGATTTTGGATGTATATAGTTGCAATGTGCCGCTGGGCGCCAGGTGACCACGATTCAGCTGTTTTGACACTGATTGCCACTACCTTAATTTTCTCGGCAGAATGTTTTATTTTGCTGTTTCTTAATGGTAATGCAGTATATTCGCCGTTTGTTTAAGTAAAATAGTCATATTTTCAAGGAGGAGATGATTTTGGATGTACATAGTTGCAATGGGCCGGTGGGCGTCTGGTGCACGAATCACCGGTTTTGACACCAATAGCCACTACCTTCATTTTCTCGGCAGAATGTTTTATTTTGCTGTTTCTGAATGGTAATGCAATATATTCGCCGTTTGTTTAAGTAAAATAGTCATATTTTCAAGTAGGAGATGATTTTAGATGTATATAGTTGCGATGGGCCGCTGGGCGCCAGGTGACTACGATTCAGCGGTTTTGACACTTATACCCACTACCTTAATTTTCTCGGCAGAATAATTTATTTTGTTGTTTCTGAATGGTAATGCAGTATATTCGCTGTTTGTTTAAGTAAAATAGTCATATTTTCAAGGAGGAGATGATTTTGGATGTATATAGTTGCTATGGGCTGCTGGGCGCCATGTGACCACGATTCAGCGGTTTTGACACTGATTGCCACTACCTTAATTTTCTCGGCAGAATGATTTATTTTGCTGTTTCTGAATGGTAATGCAGTATATCCGCTGTTTGTTTAAGTAAAATAGTCATATTTTCAAGGAGGAGATGATTTTGGATGTATATAGTTGCAATGGGCCGCTGGGCGCCAGGTGACCATGATTCAGCGGTTTTGACACTGATTGCCACTACCTTAATTATCTCGGCAGAATGTTTTATTTTGCAGTTTCTTAATGGTAATGCAGTATATTCGCCGTTTGTTTAAGTAAAATAGTCATATTATCAAGGAGAAGATGATTTTGAATGTATATAGTTGCAATGGGCCGCTGGGCGCCAGGTGACCACGATTCAGCGGTTTTGACACTGATTGCCACTACCTTAATTTTCTCGGCAGAATGTTTTATTTTGCTGTTTCTTAATGGTAATACAGTATATTCGCTGTTTGTTTAAGTAAAATAGTCATATTTTCAAGGAGGAGATGATTTTGGATGTATATAGTTGCAATGAGCCGCTGGGCGCCTGGAAACCACGATTCAGCGGTTTTGACACTTATAGCCACTACCTTAATTTTCTCGGCAGAATGATTTATTTTGCTGTTTCTGAATGGTAATGCAGTATATTCGCTGTTTGTTTAAGTAAAATAGTCATATTTTCAAGGAGGAGATGATTTTGGATGTATATAGTTTCAATGGGCCGCTTGGCGCCAGGTGACTACGATTCAGCGGTTTTGACACTGATTGCCACTACCTTACTTTTCTCGGCAGAATGTTTTATTTTGCTGTTTCTTAATGGTAATGCAGTATATTCGCCGTTTGTTTAAGTAATATAGGCATACTTTCAAGGAGGAGATGACTTTGGATGTATATAGTTGCAATGGGCCGCTGGGCGCCAGGTGACCACGATTCAGCGGTTTTGACACTTATAGCCACTACCTTAATTTTCTCGGCAGAATGTTTTATTTTGCTGTTTCTGAATGGTAATGCAGTATATTAGCCGTTTGTTTAAGTAAAATAGTCATATTTTCAAGGAGGAGATGACTTTGGATGTATATATTTGCAATGGTCCGCTGGGCGCCAGGTGACCACGATTCAGCGGTTTTGACACTTATAGCCACTACCTTAATTTTCTCGGCAGAATGATTTATTTTGCTGTTTCTTAATGGTAATGCACTATATTCGCTGTTTGTTTATGTAAAATAGTCATATTTTCAAGGAGGAGATGACTTTTGATGTATATAGTTGCAATGGGCCGCTGGGCGCCTGGTAACGACGATTCAGCGGTTCTGACACTGATTGCCACTACCTTCACTTTCTCGGCAGAATGTTTTATTTTGCTGTTTCTTAATGGTAATGCAGTATATTCGCCGTTTGTTTAAGTAAAATAGTCATATTTTCAAGGAGGAGATGATTTTGGATGTATATAGTTCCTATAGGCCGGTGGGCGTCTGGTGCACGAATCACCGGTTTTGACACCGAGAGCCACTACCATCATTTTCTGGGCAGAATGTTTTATTTTGCTGTTTCTTAAAGATAATACAGTATATTCGCCGTATGTTTAAGTAAAATAGTCATATTTTCAAGGAGGAGTTGATTTTGGATGTATATAGCTGCAATGGCCCGCTGGGCGCCTGGTACTCACGATTCAGCGGTTTTGACACTTATAGCCACTACCTTAATTTTCTCGGCAGAATGATTTATTTTGCTGTTTCTGAATGGTAATGCAGTATATTCGCTGTTTGTTTAAGTAAAATAGTCATATTTTCAAGGAGGAGATGATTTTGGATGTATACAGTTGCAATGGGCCGCTGGGCGCCAGGTGACTACGATTCAGCGGTTTTGACACTGATTGCCACTACCTTACTTTTCTCGGCAGAATGTTATATTTTGCTGTTTCTTAATGGTAATGCAGTATATTCGCCGTTTGTTTCAGTAAAATAGTCATATTTTCAAGGAGGAGATGACTTTGGATGTATATAGTTGCAATGGGCCGCTGGGCGCCTGGAAACCACGATTCAGCGGTTTTGACACTTATAGCCATTACCTTAATTTTCTCAGCAGAATGATTTATTTTGCTGTTTCTGATTGGTAATGCAGTATATTCGCTGTTCGTTTAAGTAAAATAGTCATATTTTCAAGGAGGAGATGATTTTGGATGTATATAGTTGCAATGGGCCGCTGGGCGCCAGGTGACCACGATTCAGCTGTTTTGACACTGATTGCCACTACCTTAATTTTCTCGGCAGAATGATTTATTTTGCTGTTTCTGAATGGTAATGCAGTATATTCGCCGTTTGTTTAAGTAAAATAGTCATATTATCAAGGAGAAGATGGTTTTGGATGTATATACTTGCAATGGGCCGCTGGGCGCCAGGTGACCACGATTCAGCGGTTTTGACACTGATTGCCACTACATTAATTTTCTCGGCAGAATGTTTTATTTTGCTGTTTCTTAATGGTAATACAGTATATTCGCCGTTTGTTTAAGTAAAATAGTCATATTTTCAAGGAGGAGATAACTTTTGATGTATATAGTTGCAATGGGCCGCTGGGCGCCTGGAAACCACGATTCAGCGGTTTTGACACTTATAGCCACTACCTTAATTTTCTCGGCAGAATGATTTATTTTGCTGTTTCTGAATGGTAATGCAGTATATTCGCTGTTTGTTTAAGCAAAATAGTCATATTTTCAAGGAGGAGATGATTTAGGATGTATATAGTTGCAATGGGCCGCTGGGCGCCAGGTGACCATGATTCAGCGGTTTTGACACTGAATGCCACTACCTTAATTTTCTCAGCAGAATGTTTTATTTTGCAGTTTCTTAATGGTAATGCAGTATATTCGCCGTTTGTTTAAGTAAAATAGTCATATTATCAAGGAGAAGATGATTTTGAATGTATATAGTTGCAATGGGCCGCTGGGCGCCAGGTGACCACGATTCAGCGGTTTTGACACTGATTGCCACTACCTTAATTTTCTCGGCAGAATGTTTTATTTTGCTGTTTCTTAATGGTAATACGGTATATTCGCTGTTTGTTTAAGTAAAATAGTCATATTTTCAAGGAGGAGATGATTTTGGATGTATATAGTTGCAATGAGCCGCTGGGCGCCTGGAAACCACGATTCAGCGGTTTTGACACTTATAGCCACTACCTTAATTTTCTCGGCAGAATGATTTATTTTGCTGTTTCTTAATGGTAATGTACTATATTCGCTGTTTGTTTAAGTAAAATAGTCATATTTTCAAGGAGGAGATGATTTTGGATGTATATAGTTCCAATTGGCCGGTGGGCGTCTGGTGCACGAATCACCGGGTTTGACACCGATAGCCACTACCTTCATTTTCTCGGCAGAATGTTTTATTTTGCTGTTTCTTAATGGTAATACAGTATATTCGCCGTTTGTTTAAGTAAAATAGTCATATTTTCAAGGAGGAGATGATTTTGGATGTATATAGTTGCAATGGGCCGCTGGGCGCCAGGTGACCACGATTCAGCGGTTTTGACACTGATTGCCACTACCTTAATTTTCTCGGCAGAATGTTTTATTTTGCTGTTTCTTAATTGTAATACAGTATATTCGCCGTTTGTTTAAGTAAAATAATCATATTTTCAAGGAGGAGATGACTTTTGATGTATATAGTTGCAATGGGCCGCTGGGCGCCTGGTAACCACGATTCAGCGGTTCTGACACTGATTGCCACTACCTTCACTTTCTCGGCAGAATGTTTTATTTTGCTGTTTCTTAATGGTAATGCAGTTTATTCGCCGTTTGTTTAAGTAAAATAGTCATATTTTCAAGGAGGAGATGATTTTGGATGTATATAGTTCCAATTGGCCGGTGGGCGTCTGGTGCACGAAACACCGGGTTTGACACCGATAGCCACTACCTTCATTTTCTCGGCAGAATGTTTTATTTTGCTGTTTCTTAATGGTAATACAGTATATTCGCCGTTTGTTTAAGTAAAATAGTCATATTTTCAAGGAGGAGATGATTTTGGATGTATATAGTTGCAATGGGCCGCTGGGCGCCAGGTGACCACGATTCAACGGTTTTGACACTAATAGCCACTACCTTAATTTTCTCGGCAGATTGTTTTATTTTGCTGTTTCTGAATGGTAATGCAGTATATTCGCCGATTGTTTAAGTAAAATAGTCATATTATCAAGGAGAAGATGATTTTGGATGTATATAGTTGCAATGGGCCGCTGGGCGCCAGGTGACCACGATTCAGCGGTTTTGACACTGATTGCCACTACCTTAATTTTCTCGGCAGAATGTTTTATTTTGCTGTTTCTGAATGGTAATGCAGTATATTAGCCGTTTGTTTAAGTAAAATAGTCATATTTTCAAGGAGGAGATGACTTTGGATGTATATAGTTGCAATGGTCCGCTGGGCGCCAGGTGACCACGATTCAGCGGTTTTGACACTTATAGCCACTACCTTAATTTTCTCGGCAGAATGATTTATTTTGCTGTTTCTTAATGGTAATGCACTATATTCGCTGTTTGTTTAAGTAAAATAGTCATATTTTCAAGGAGGAGATGACTTTTGATGTATATAGTTGCAATGGGCCGCTGGGCGCCTGGTAACGACGATTCAGCGGTTCTGACACTGATTGCCACTACCTTCACTTTCTCGGCAGAATGTTTTATTTTGCTGTTTCTTAATGGTAATGCAGTATATTCGCCGTTTGTTTAAGTAAAATAGTCATATTTTCAAGGAGGAGATGATTTTGGATGTATATAGTTCCTATAGGCCGGTGGGCGTCTGGTGCACGAATCACCGGTTTTGACACCGAGAGCCACTACCATCATTTTCTGGGCAGAATGTTTTATTTTGCTGTTTCTTAAAGATAATACAGTATATTCGCCGTATGTTTAAGTAAAATAGTCATATTTTCAAGGAGGAGTTGATTTTGGATTTATATAGCTGCAATGGCCCGCTGGGCGCCTGGTACTCACGATTCAGCGGTTTTGACACTTATAGCCACTACCTTAATTTTCTCGGCAGAATGATTTATTTTGCTGTTTCTGAATGGTAATGCAGTATATTCGCTGTTTGTTTAAGTAAAATAGTCATATTTTCAAGGAGGAGATGATTTTGGATGTATACAGTTGCAATGGGCCTCTGGGCGCCAGGTGACCACGATTCAGCGGTTTTGACACTGATTGCCACTACCTTAATTTTCTCGGCAGAATGTTTTATTTTGCTGTTTCTTAATGGTAATGCAGTATATTCGCCGTTTGTTTAAGTAAAATAGTCATATTTTCAAGGAGGAGATGACTTTGGATGTATATAGTTGCAATGGGCCGCTGGGCGCCTGGAAACCACGATTCAGCGGTTTTGACACTTGTAGCCACTACCTTAATTTTCTCGGCAGAATGATTTATTTTGCTGTTTCTGAATGGTAATGCAGTATATTCGCTGTTTGTTTAAGTAAAATAGTCATATTTTCAAGGAGGAGATGATTTTGGATGTATATAGTTGCAATGGGCCGCTGGGCGCCAGGTGACTACGATTCAGCGGTTTTGACACTGATTGCCACTACCTTACTTTTCTGGGCAGAATGTTATATTTTGCTGTTTCTTAATGGTAATGCAGTATATTCGCCGTTTGTTTCAGTAAAATAGTCATATTTTCAAGGAGGAGATGACTTTGGATGTATATAGTTGCAATGGGCCGCTGGGCGCCTGGAAACCACGATTCAGCGGTTTTGACACTTATAGCCACTACCTTAATTTTCTCAGCAGAATGATTTATTTTGCTGTTTCTGATTGGTAATGCAGTATATTCGCTGTTCGTTTAAGTAAAATAGTCATATTTTCAAGGAGGAGATGATTTTGGATGTATATAGTTGCAATGGGCCGCTGGGCGCCAGGTGACCACGATTCAGCTGTTTTGACACTGATTGCCACTACCTTAATTTTCTCGGCAGAATGATTTATTTTGCTGTTTCTGAATGGTAATGCAGTATATTCGCCGTTTGTTTAAGTAAAATAGTCATATTATCAAGGAGAAGATGGTTTTGGATGTATATACTTGCAAAGGGCCGCTGGGCGCCAGGTGACCACGATTCAGCGGTTTTGACACTGATTGCCACTACATTAATTTTCTCGGCAGAATGTTTTATTTTGCTGTTTCTTAATGGTAATACAGTATATTCGCCGTTTGTTTAAGTAAAATAGTCATATTTTCAAGGAGGAGATAACTTTTGATGTATATAGTTGCAATGGGCCGCTGGGCGCCTGGAAACCACGATTCAGCGGTTTTGACACTTATAGCCACTACCTTAATTTTCTCGGCAGAATGATTTATTTTGCTGTTTCTGAATGGTAATGCAGTATATTCGCTGTTTGTTTAAGCAAAATAGTCATATTTTCAAGGAGGAGATGATTTAGGATGTATATAGTTGCAATGGGCCGCTGGGCGCCAGGTGACCATGATTCAGCGGTTTTGACACTGAATGCCACTACCTTAATTTTCTCAGCAGAATGTTTTATTTTGCAGTTTCTTTATGGTAATGCAGTATATTCGCCGTTTGTTTAAGTAAAATAGTCATATTATCAAGGAGAAGATGATTTTGAATGTATATAGTTGCAATGGGCCGCTGGGCGCCAGGTGACCACGATTCAGCGGTTTTGACACTGATTGCCACTACCTTAATTTTCTCGGCAGAATGTTTTATTTTGCTGTTTCTTAATGGTAATACGGTATATTCGCTGTTTGTTTAAGTAAAATAGTCATATTTTCAAGGAGGAGATGATTTTGGATGTATATAGTTGCAATGAGCCCCTGGGCGCCTGGAAACCACGATTCAGCGGTTTTGACACTTATAGCCACTACCTTAATTTTCTCGGCAGAATGATTTATTTTGCTGTTTCTTAATGGTAATGTACTATATTCGCTGTTTGTTTAAGTAAAATAGTCATATTTTCAAGGAGGAGATGATTTTGGATGTATATAGTTCCAATTGGCCGGTGGGCGTCTGGTGCACGAATCACCGGGTTTGACACCGATAGCCACTACCTTCATTTTCTCGGCAGAATGTTTTATTTTGCTGTTTCTTAATGGTAATACAGTATATTCGCCGTTTGTTTAAGTAAAATAGTCATATTTTCAAGGAGGAGATGATTTTGGATGTATATAGTTGCAATGGGCCGCTGGGCGCCAGGTGACCACGATTCAGCGGTTTTGACACTGATTGCCACTACCTTAATTTTCTCGGCAGAATGTTTTATTTTGCTGTTTCTTAATTGTAATACAGTATATTCGCCGTTTGTTTAAGTAAAATAATCATATTTTCAAGGAGGAGATGACTTTTGATGTATATAGTTGCAATGGGCCGCTGGGCGCCTGGTAACCACGATTCAGCGGTTCTGACACTGATTGCCACTACCTTCACTTTCTCGGCAGAATGTTTTATTTTGCTGTTTCTTAATGGTAATGCAGTTTATTCGCCGTTTGTTTAAGTAAAATAGTCATATTTTCAAGGAGGAGATGATTTTGGATGTATATAGTTCCAATTGGCCGGTGGGCGTCTGGTGCACGAAACACCGGGTTTGACACCGATAGCCACTACCTTCATTTTCTCGGCAGAATGTTTTATTTTGCTGTTTCTTAATGGTAATACAGTATATTCGCCGTTTGTTTAAGTAAAATAGTCATATTTTCAAGGAGGAGATGATTTTGGATGTATATAGTTGCAATGGGCCGCTGGGCGCCAGGTGACCACGATTCAACGGTTTTGACACTAATAGCCACTACCTTAATTTTCTCGGCAGAATGTTTTATTTTGCTGTTTCTGAATGGTAATGCAGTATATTCGCCGTTTGTTTAAGTAAAATAGTCATATTATCAAGGAGAAGATGATTTTGGATGTATATAGTTGCAATGGGCCGCTGGGCGCCAGGTGACCACGATTCAGCGGTTTTGACACTGATTGCCACTACCTTAATTTTCTCGGCAGAATGTTTTATTTTGCTGTTTTCTTAATGGTAATACAGTATATTCGCCGTTTGTTTTAAGTAAAATAATCATATTTTCAAGGAGGAGATGACTTTTAATGTATATAGTTGCAATGGGCCGCTGGGCGCCTGGTAACGACGATTCAGCGGTTCTGACACTGATTGCCACTACATTCACTTTCTCGGCAGAATGTTTTATTTTGCTGTTTCTTAATGGTAATGCAGTATATTCGCCGTTTGTTTAAGTAAAATAGTCATATTTTTCAAGGAGGAGTTGATTTTGGATGTATATAGCTGCAATGGGCCGCTGGGCGCCTGGTACCCACGATTCAGCGGTTTTGACACTTATAGCCACTACCTTAATTTTTCTCGGCAGAATGATTTATTTTGCTGTTTCTGAATGGTAATGCAGTATATTCGCTGTTTGTTTAAGTAAAATAGTCATATTTTCAAGGAGGAGATGATTTTGGATGTATATAGTTGCAATGGGTCGCTGGGCGCCAGGTGACCACGATTCAGCGGTTTTGACACTGATTGCCACTACCTTAATTTTCTCGGCAGAATGTTTTATTTTGCTGTTTCTTAATGGTAATGCAGTATATTCGCCGTTTGTTTAAGTAAAATAGTCATATTTTCAAGGAGGAGATGACTTTGGATGTATATAGTTGCAATGAGCCGCTGGGCGCCTTGAAACCACGATTCAGCGGTTTTGACACTTGTAGCCACTACCTTAATTTTCTCGGCAGAATGATTTATTTTGCTGTTTCTGAATGGTAATGCAGTATATTCGCTGTTTGTTTAAGTAAAATAGTCATATTTTCAAGGAGGAGATGATTTTGGATGTATATAGTTGCAATGGGCCGCTGGGCGCCAGGAGACTACGATTCAGCGGTTTTGACACTGATTGCCACTACCTTACTTTTCTCGGCAGAATGTTATATTTTGCTGTTTCTTAATGGTAATGCAGTATATTCGCCGTATGTTTAAGTAAAATAGTCATATTTTCAAGGAGGAGATGACTTTGGATGTATATAGTTGCAATGGGCCGCTGGGCGCCTGGAAACCACGATTCAGCGGTTTTGACACTGATTGCCACTACATTAATTTTCTCGGCAGAATGTTTTATTTAGCTGTTTCTTAATGGTAATACAGTATATTCGCCGTTTGTTTAAGTAAAATAGTCATATTTTGAAGGAGGAGATAACTTTTGATGTATATAGTTGCAATGGGCCGCTGGGCGCCTGGAAACCACGATTCAGCGGTTTTGACACTTATAGCCACTACCTTAATTTTCTCGGCAGAATGATTTATTTTGCTGTTTCTTAATGGTAATGCACTATATTCGCTGTTTGTTTAAGTAAAATAGTCATATTTTCAAGGAGGAGATGATTTTGGATGTATATAGTTCCAATTGGCCGGTGGGCGTCTGGTGCACGAATCACCGGGTTTGACACCGATAGCCACTACCTTCATTTTCTCGCAGAATGTTTTATTTTGCTGTTTCTTAATGGTAATACAGTATATTCGCCGTTTGTTTAAGTAAAATAGTCATATTTTCAAGGAGGAGATGATTTTGGATGTATATAGTTGCAATGGGCCGCTGGGCGCCAGGTGACCACGATTCAGCGGTTTTGACACTGATTGCCACTACCTTAATTTTCTCGGCAGAATGTTTTATTTTGCTGTTTCTTAATGGTAATACAGTATATTCGCCGTTTGTTTAAGTAAAATAATCATATTTTCAAGGAGGAGATGACTTTTGATGTATATAGTTGCAATGGGCCGCTGGGCGCCTGGTAACCACGATTCAGCGGTTCTGACACTGATTTCCACTACCTTCACTTTCTCGGCAGAATGTTTTATTTTGCTGTATCTTAATGGTAATGCAGTTTATTCGCCGTTTGTTTAAGTAAAATAGTCATATTTTCAAGGAGGAGATGATTTTGGATGTATATAGTTCCAATTGGCCGGTGGGCGTCTGGTGCAGGAATCACCGGGTTTGACACCGATAGCCACTACCTTCATTTTCTCGGCAGAATGTTTTATTTTGCTGTTTCTTAATGGTAAAACAGTATATTCGCCGTTTGTTTAAGTAAAATAGTCATATTTTCAAGGAGGAGATGATTTTGGATGTATATAGTTGCAATGGGCCGCTGGGCGCCAGGTGACCACGATTCAACGGTTTTGACACTAATAGCCACTACCTTAATTTTCTCGGCAGAATGTTTTATTTTGCTATTTCTGAATGGTAATGCAGTATATTCGCCGTTTGTTTAAGTAAAATAGTCATATTATCAAGGAGAAGATGATTTTGGATGTATATAGTTGCAATGGGCCGCTGGGCGCCAGGTGTCCACGATTCAGCGGTTTTGACACTGATTGCCACTACCTTAATTTTCTCGGCAGAATGTTTTATTTTGCTGTTTCTTAATGGTAATACAGTATATTCGCCGTTTGTTTAAGTAAAATAATCATATTTTCAAGGAGGAGATGACTTTTAATGTATATAGTTGCAATGGGCCGCTGGGCGCCTGGTAACGACGATTCAGCGGTTCTGACACTGATTGCCACTACCTTCACTTTCTCGGCAGACTCGGCAGAATGTTTTATTTTGCTGTTTCTTAATGGTAATGCAGTATATTCGCCGTTTGTTTAAGTAAAATAGTCATATTTTCAAGGAGGAGTTGATTTTGGATGTATATAGCTGCAATGGGCGCTGGGCGCCTGGTACCCACGATTCAGCGGTTTTGACACTTATAGCCACTACCTTAATTTTCTCGGCAGAATGATTTATTTTGCTGTTTACTGAATGGTAATGCAGTATATTCGCTGTTTGTTTAAGTAAAATAGTCATATTTTCAAGGAGGAGTTGATTTTGGATGTATATAGTTGCAATGGGTCGCTGGGCGCCAGGTGACCACGATTCAGCGGTTTTTGACACTGATTGCCACTACCTTAATTTTCTCGGCAGAATGTTTTATTTTGCTGTTTCTTAATGGTAATGCAGTATATTCGCCGTTTGTTTAAGTAAAATAGTCATATTTTCAAGGAGGAGATGTCTTTGGATGTATATAGTTGCAATGAGCCGCTGGGCGCCTTGAAACCACGATTCAGCGGTTTTTGACACTTGTAGCCACTACCTTAATTTTCTCGGCAGAATGATTTATTTTGCTGTTTCTGAATGGTAATGCAGTATATTCGCTGTTTGTTTAAGTAAAATAGTCATATTTTCAAGGAGGAGATGATTTTGGATGTATATAGTTGCAATGGGCCGCTGGGCGCCAGGAGACTACGATTCAGCGGTTTTGACTCTGATTGCCACTACCTTACTTTTCTCGGCAGAATGTTATATTTTGCTGTTTCTTAATGGTAATGCAGTATATTCGCCGTTTGTTTCAGTAAAATAGTCATATTTTCAAGGAGGAGATGACTTTGGATGTATATAGTTGCAATGGGCCGCTGGGCGCCTGGAAACCACGATTCATCGGTGTTGACACTTATAGCCACTACCTTAATTTTCTCAGCAGAATGATTTATTTTGCTGTTTCTGATTGGTAATGCAGTATATTCGCTGTTCGTTTTAGTAAAATAGTCATATTTTCAAGGAGGAGATGATTTTGGATGTATATAGTTGCAATGGGCCGCTGGGCGCCAGGTGACCACGATTCAGCTGTTTTGACACTGATTGCCACTACCTTAATTTTCTCGGCAGAATGATTTATTTTGCTGTTTCTGAATGGTAATGCAGTAGATTCGCCGTTTGTTTTAAGTAAAATAGTCATATTATCAAGGAGAAGATGGTTTTGGATGTATATACTTGCAATGGGCCGCTGGGCGCCAGGTGACCACGATTCAGCGGTTTTGACACTGATTGCCACTACCTTAATTTTCTCGGCAGAATGTTTTATTTTGCTGTTTCTTAATGGTAATACAATATATTCGCCGTTTGTTTAAGTAAATTAGTCATATTTTCAAGGAGGAGATGACTTTGGATGTATATAGTTGCAATGGGCCGCTGGGCGCCTGGAAACCACGATTCAGCGGTTTTGACACTGATTGCCACTACATTAATTTTCTCGGCAGAATGTTTTATTTAGCTGTTTCTTAATGGTAATACAGTATATTCGCCGTTTGTTTAAGTAAAATAGTCATATTTTCAAGGAGGAGATAACTTTTGATGTATATAGTTGCAATGGGCCGCTGGGCGCCTGGAAACCACGATTCAGCGGTTTTGACACTTATAGCCACTACCTTAATTTTCTCGGCAGAATGATTTATTTTGCTGTTTCTGAATGGTAATGCAGTATATTCGCTGTTTGTTTAAGTAAAATAGTCATATTTTCAAGGAGGAGATGATTTAGGATGTATATAGTTGCAATGGGCCGCTGGGCGCCAGGTGACCATGATTCAGCGGTTTTGACACTGATTGCCACTACCTTAATTTTCTCGGCAGAATGTTTTATTTTGCAGTTTCTGAATGGTAATGCAGTATATTCGCCGTTTGTTTAAGTAAAATAGTCATATTATCAAGGAGAAGATGATTTTGAATGTATATAGTTGCAATGGGCCGCTGGGCGCCAGGTGACCACGATTCAGCGGTTTTGACACTGATCGCCACTACCTTAATTTTCTCGGCAGAATGTTTTATTTTGCTGTTTCTTAATGGTAATACAGTATATTCGCTGTTTGTTTAAGTAAAATAGTCATATTTTCAAGGAGGAGATGATTTTGGATGTATATAGTTGCAATGAGCCGCTGGGCGCCTGGAATCCACGATTCAGCGGTTTTGACACTTATAGCCACTACCTTAATTTTCTCGGCAGAATGATTTTATTTTGCTGTTTCTTAATGGTAATGCACTATATTCGCTGTTTGTTTAAGTAAAATAGTCATATTTTCAAGGAGGAGATGATTTTGGATGTATATAGTTCCAATTGGCCGGTGGGCGTCTGGTGCACGAATCACCGGGTTTGACACCGATAGCCACTACCTTCATTTTCTCGGCAGAATGTTTTATTTTGCTGTTTCTTAATGGTAATACAGTATATTCGCCGTTTGTTTAAGTAAAATAGTCATATTTTCAAGGAGGAGATGATTTTGGATGTATATAGTTGCAATGGGCCGCTGGGCGCCAGGTGACCACGATTCAGCGGTTTTGACACTGATTGCCACTACCTTAATTTTCTCGGCAGAATGTTTTATTTGCTGTTTCTTAATGGTAATACAGTATATTCGCCGTTTGTTTAAGTAAAATAATCATATTTTCAAGGAGGAGATGACTTTTGATGTATATAGTTGCAATGGGCCGCTGGGCGCCTTGTAACCACGATTCAGCGGTTCTGACACTGATTTCCACTACCTTCACTTTCTCGGCAGAATGTTTTATTTTGCTGTTTCTTAATGGTAATGCAGTTTATTCGCCGTTTGTTTAAGTAAAATAGTCATATTTTCAAGGAGGAGATGATTTTGGATGTATATAGTTCCAATTGGCCGGTGGGCGTCTGGTGCAGGAATCACCGGGTTTGACACCGATAGCCACTACCTTCATTTTCTCGGCAGAATGTTTTATTTTGCTGTTTCTTAATGGTAAAACAGTATATTCGCCGTTTGTTTAAGTAAAATAGTCATATTTTCAAGGAGGAGATGATTTTGGATGTATATAGTTGCAATGGGCCGCTGGGCGCCAGGTGACCACGATTCAACGGTTTTGACACTAATAGCCACTACCTTAATTTTCTCGGCAGAATGTTTTATTT
The DNA here is from genome assembly GCA_026315105.1 of Locusta migratoria. Taxonomy (NCBI): domain Eukaryota; kingdom Metazoa; phylum Arthropoda; class Insecta; order Orthoptera; family Acrididae; genus Locusta; species Locusta migratoria. The sequence continues at coordinate 9,554 of JAOYRU010001351.1, read as the reverse complement.
TGCTATTTCTGAATGGTAATGCAGTATATTCGCCGTTTGTTTAAGTAAAATAGTCATATTATCAAGGAGAAGATGATTTTGGATGTATATAGTTGCAATGGGGCCGCTGGGCGCCAGGTGTCCACGATTCAGCGGTTTTTGACACTGATTGCCACTACCTTAATTTTCTCGGCAGAGAATGTTTTATTTTGCTGTTTCTTAATGGTAATACAGTATATTCGCCGTTTGTTTAAGTAAAATAATCATATTTTCAAGGAGGAGATGACTTTTAATGTATATAGTTGCAATGGGCCGCTGGGCGCCTGGTAACGACGATTCAGCGGTTCTGACACTGATTGCCACTACCTTCACTTTCTCGGCAGAATGTTTTATTTTGCTGTTTCTTAATGGTAATGCAGTATATTCGCCGTTTGTTTAAGTAAAATAGTCATATTTTCAAGGAGGAGTTGATTTTGGATGTATATAGCTGCAATGGGCCGCTGGGCGCCTGGTACCCACGATTCAGCGGTTTTTGACACTTATAGCCACTACCTTAATTTTCTCGGCAGAATGATTTATTTTGCTGTTTCTGAATGGTAATGCAGTATATTCGCTGTTTGTTTAAGTAAAATAGTCATATTTTCAAGGAGGAGTTGGATTTTGGATGTATATAGTTGCAATGGGTCGCTGGGCGCCAGGTGACCACGATTCAGCGGTTTTGACACTGATTGCCACTACCTTAAATTTTCTCGGCAGAATGTTTTATTTTGCTGTTTCTTAATGGTAATGCAGTATATTCGCCGTTTGTTTAAGTAAATAGTCATATTTTCAAGGAGGAGATGTCTTTGGATGTATATAGTTGCAATGAGCCGCTGGGCGCCTTGAAACCACGATTCAGCGGTTTTGACACTTGTAGCCACTACCTTAATTTTCTCGGCAGAATGATTTATTTTGCTGTTTCTGAATGGTAATGCAGTATATTCGCTGTTTGTTTAAGTAAAATAGTCATATTATCAAGGAGGAGATGATTTTGGATGTATATAGTTGCAATGGGCCGCTGGGCGCCAGGAGACTACGATTCAGCGGTTTTGACACTGATTGCCACTACCTTACTTTTCTCGGCCAGAATGTTATATTTTGCTGTTTCTTAATGGTAATGCAGTATATTCGCCGTTTGTTTCAGTAAAATAGTCATATTTTCAAGGAGGAGATGGACTTTGGATGTATATAGTTGCAATGGGCCGCTGGGCGCCTGGAAACCACGATTCATCGGTGTTGACACTTATAGCCACTACCTTAATTTTCTCAGCAGAATGATTTATTTTGCTGTTTCTGATTGGTAATGCAGTATATTCGCTGTTCGTTTTAGTAAAATAGTCATATTTTCAAGGAGGAGATGATTTTGGATGTATATAGTTGCAATGGGCCGCTGGGCGCCAGGTGACCACGATTCAGCTGTTTTGACACTGATTGCCACTACCTTAATTTTCTCGGCAGAATGATTTATTTTGCTGTTTCTGAATGGTAATGCAGTAGATTCGCCGTTTGTTTAAGTAAAATAGTCATATTATCAAGGAGAAGATGGTTTTGGATGTATATACTTGCAATGGGCCGCTGGGCGCCAGGTGACCACGATTCAGCGGTTTTGACACTGATTGCCACTACCTTAATTTTCTCGGCAGAATGTTTTATTTTGCTGTTTCTTAATGGTAATACAATATATTCGCCGTTTGTTTAAGTAAAATAGTCATATTTTCAAGGAGGAGATAACTTTTGATGTATATAGTTGCAATGGGCCGCTGGGCGCCTGGAAACCACGATTCTGCGGTTTTTGACACTTATAGCCACTACCTTAATTTTCTCGGCAGAATGATTTATTTTGCTGTTTCTGAATGGTAATGCAGTATATTCGCTGTTTGTTTAAGTAAAATAGTCATATTTTCAAGGAGGGAGATGATTTAGGATGTATATAGTTGCAATGGGCTGCTGGGCGCCAGGTGACCACGATTCAGCGGTTTTTGACACTGATTGCCACTACCTTAATTTTCTCGCAGAATGTTTTATTTTGCTGTTTCTTAATGGTAATACAGTATATTCGCCGTTTGTTTAAGTAAAATAGTCATATTTTCAAAGAGGAGATGACTTTGGATGTATATAGTTGCAATGAGCCGCTGGGCGCCTGGAAACCACGATTCAGCGGTTTTTGACACTTATAGCCACTACCTTAATTTTCTCGGCAGAATGATTTATTTTGCTGTTTCTGAATGGTAATGCAGCATATTCGCTGTTTGTTTAAGTAAAATAGTCATATTTTCAAGGAGGAGATGATTTTGGATGTATATATTTGCATTGAGCCGCAGGCGCCTGGAAACCACGATTTTATTGCCACTACCTTAATTTTCTCGGCAGAATGATTTATTTTGCTGTTTCTTAATGGTAATGCAGTATATTCGCTGTTTGTTTAAGTAAAATAGTCATATTTTCAAGGAGGAGATGATTTTGGATGTATATAGTTGCAATGGGCCGCTGGGCGCCAGGTGACCACGATTCAGCGGGTTTGACACTTATAGCCACTACCTTAATTTCTCGGCAGAATGATTTATTTTGCTGTTTCTGAATGGTAATGCAGTATATTCGCTGTTTGTTTAAGTAAAATAGTCATATTTTCAAGGAGGAGATGATTTTGGATGTATATAGTTGCAATGGGCCGCTGGGCGCCAGGTGACCACGATTCAGCGGTTTTGGCACTTATAGCCACTACCTTAATTTTCTCGGCAGAATGATTTATTTTGCTGTTTCTGAATGGTAATGCAGTATATTCGCTGTTTGTTTAAGTAAAATAGTCATATTTTCAAGGAGGAGATGATTTTGGATGTATATAGTTGCAATGGGCCGCTGGGCGCCAGGTGACTACGATTCAGCGGTTTTGACACTGATTGCCACTACCTTACTTTTCTCGGCAGAATGTTTTATTTTGCTGTTTCTTAATGGTAATGCAGTATATTCGCCGTTTGTTTAAGTAAAATAGTCATATTTTCAAGGAGGAGATGACTTTGGATGTATATAGTTGCAATGGGCCGCTGGGCGCCTGGAAACCACGATTCAGCGGTTTAGACACTTATAGCCACTACCTTAATTTTCTCGGCAGAATGATTTATTTTGCTGTTTCTGAATGGTAATGCAGTATATTCGCTGTTTGTTTAAGTAAAATAGTCATATTTTCAAGGAGGAGATGATTTTGGATGTATATAGTTGCAATGGGCCGCTGGGCGCCAGGTGACCACTATTCAGCTGTTTTGACACTGATTGCCACTACCTTAATTTTCTCGGCAGAATGTTTTATTTTGCTGTTTCTTAATGGTAATGCAGTATATTCGCTTTTTGTTTAAGTGAAATGGTCATATTTTCAAGGAGGAGATGACTTTGGATGTATATAGTTGCAATGGGCCGCTGGGCGCCTGGAAACCACGATTCAGCGGTTTTGACACTTGTAGCCACTACCTTAATTTTCTCGGCAGAATGATTTATTTTCTGTTTCTGAATGGTAATGCAGTATATTCGCTGTTTGTTTAAGTAAATAGTCATATTTTCAAGGAGGAGATGATTTTGGATGTATATAGTTGCAATGGGCCGCTGGGCGCCAGGTGACTACGATTCAGCGGTTTTGACACTGATTGCCACTACCTTACTTTTCTCGGCAGAATGTTTTATTTTGCTGTTTCTTAATGGTAATGCAGTATATTCGCCGTTGTTTAAGTAAAATAGTCATACTTTCAAGGAGGAGATGACTTTGGATGTATATAGTTGCAATGGGCCGCTGGGCGCCTGGAAACCACGATTCAGCGGTTTAGACACTTATAGCCACTACCTTAATTTTCTCGGCAGAATAATTTATTTTGCTGTTTCTGAATGGTAATGCAGTATATTCGCTGTTTGTTTAAGTAAAATAGTCATATTTTCAAGGAGGAGATGATTTTGGATATATATAGTTGCAATGGGCCGCTGGCCGCCAGGTGACCACGATTCAGCGGTTTTGACACTTATAGCCACTACCTTAATTTTCTCGGCAGAATGATTTATTTTGCTGTTTCTGAATTGTAATGCAGTATATTCGCCGTTTGTTTAAGTAAAATAGTCATATTTTCAAGGAGGAGATGACTTTGGATGTATATAGTTGCAATGGGCCGCTGGGCGCCAGGTGACCACGATTCAGCGGTTTTGACACTTATAGCCACTACCTTAATTTTCTCGGCAGAATGATTTATTTTGCTGTTTCTGAATGGTAATGCAGTATATTCGCTGTTTGTTTAAGTAAAATAGTCACATTTTCAAGGAGGAGATGACTTTGGATGTATATAGTTGCAATGGGCCGCTGGGCGCCAGGTGACCACGATTCAGCGGTTTTGACACTGATTGCCACTACCTTAATTTTCTCGGCAGAATGTTTTATTTTGCTGTTTCTGAATGGTAATGCAGTATATTCGCCGTTTGTTTAAGTAAAATAGTCATATTTTCAAGGAGGAGATGACTTTGGATGTATGTAGTTGCAATGGGCCGCTGGGCGACAGGTGACCACGATTCAGCGGTTTTGACACTGATTGCCACTACCTTAATTTTTATCGGCAGAATGTTTTATTTTGCTGTTTCTTAATGGTAATGCAGTATATTCGCCGTTTGTTTAAGTAAAATAGTCATATTTTCAAGGAGGAGACGACTTTGGATGTATATAGTTGCAATGGGCTGCTGGGCGCCTGGAAACCACGATTCAGCGGTTTTGACACTTATAGCCACTACCTTAATTTTCTCGGCAGAATGATTTATTTTGCTGTTTCTGAATGGTAATGCAGTATATTCGCTGTTTGTTTAAGTAAAATAGTCATATTTTCAAGGAGAGATGATTTTGGATGTATATAGTTGCAATGGGCCGCTGGGCGCCAGGTGACAACGATTCAGCGGTTTTGACACTTATAGCCACTACCTTAATTTTCTCGGCAGAATGATTTATTTTGCTGTTTCTGAATGGTAATGCAGTATATTCGCTGTTTGTTTAAGTAAAATAGTCATATTTTCAAGGAGGAGATGATTTTGGATGTATATAGTTGCAATGGGCCGCTGGGCGCCAGGTGACCACGATTCAGCGGTTTTGACACTGATTGCCACTACCTTAATTTTCTCGGCAGAATGTTTTATTTTGCAGTTTCTTAATGGTAATGCAGTATATTCGCCGTTTGTTTAAGTAAAATAGTCATATTTTCAAGGAGGAGAAGACTTTGGATGTATATAGTTGCAATGGGCCGATGGGCGCCTGGAAACCACGATTCAGCGGTTTTGACACTGATTGCCACTACCTTAATTTTTCTCGGCAGAATGATTTATTTTTGCTGTTTCTGAATGGTAATGCAGTATATCCGCTGTTTGTTTAAGTAAAATAGTCATTTTTTCCAAGGAGGAGATGATTTTGGATGTATATAGTTGCAATGGGCCGCTCGGCGCCAGGTGACCACGATTCAGCGGTTTTGACACTGATTGCCACTACCTTAATTTTCTCGGCAGAATGATTTATTTTGCTGTTTCTGAATGGTAATGCAGTATATCCGCTGTTTGATTAAGTAAAATAGTCATTTTTCCAAGGAGGAGATGATTTTGGATGTATATAGTTGCAATGGGCCGCTGGGCGCCAGGTGACCATGATTCAGCGGTTTTGACACTGATTGCCACTACCTTAATTTTCTCGGCAGAATGTTTTATTTTGCAGTTTCTTAATGGTAATGCAGTATATTCGCCGTTTGTTTAAGTAAAATAGTCATATTATCAAGGAGAAGATGATTTTGAATGTATATAGTTGCAATGGGCCGCTGGGCGCCAGGTGACCACGATTCAGCGGTTTTGACACTGATTGCCACTACCTTAATTTTCTCGGCAGAATGTTTTATTTTGCTGTTTCTTAATGGTAATACAGTATATTCGCTGTTTGTTTAAGTAAAATAGTCATATTTGCAAGGAGGAGATGATTTTGGATGTATATAGTTGCAATGAGCCGCTGGGCGCCTGGAAACCACGATTCAGCGGTTTTGACACTTATAGCCACTACCTTAATTTTCTCGGCAGAATGATTTATTTTGCTGTTTCTGAATGGTAATGCAGTATATTCGCTGTTTGTTTAAGTAAAATAGTCATATTTTCAAGGAGGAGATGATTTTGGATGTATATAGTTCCAATTGGCCTGTGGGCGTCTGGTGCACCGAATCACCGGGTTTGACACCGATAGCCACTACCTTCATTTTCTCGGCAGAATGTTTTATTTTGCTGTTTCTTAATGGTAATACAGTATATTCGCCGTTTGTTTAAGTAAAATAGTCATATTTTCAAGGAGGAGATGATTTTGGATGTATATAGTTGCAATGGGCCGCTGGGCGCCAGGTGACCACGATTCAGCGGTTTTGACACTGATTGCCACTACCTTAATTTTCTCGGCAGAATGTTTTATTTTGCTGTTTCTTAATGGTAATACAGTATATTCGCCGTTTGTTTAAGTAAAATAATCATATTTTCAAGGAGGAGATGACTTTTGCTGTATATAGTTGCAATGGGCCGCTGGCGCCTGGTAACCACGATTCAGCGGTTCTGACACTGATTGCCACTACCTTCACTTTCTCGGCAGAATGTTTTATTTTGCTGTTTCTTAATGGTAATGCAGTATATTCGCCGTTTGTTAAAGTAAAATAGTCATATTTTCAAGGAGGAGATAATTTTGCATGTATCTAGTTCCTATAGGCCGGTGGGCGTCTGGTGCACGAATCACCGGTTTTGACACCGAGAGCCACTACCATCATTTTCTGGGCAGAATGTTTTATTTTGCTGTTTCTGAAAGGTAATGCAGTATATTCGCCGTTTGTTTAAGTAAAATAGGCATATTATCAAGGAGGAGTTGGTTTTGGATGTATATAGCTGCAATGGGCCGCTGGGCGCCTGGTACCCACGATTCAGCGGTTTTGACACTTATAGCCACTACCTTAATTTTCTCGGCAGAATGATTTATTTTGCTGTTTCTGAATGGTAATGCAGTATATTCGCTGTTTGTTTAAGTAAAATAGTCATATTTTCAAGGAGGAGATGATTTTGGATGTATACAGTTGCAATGGGCCGCTCGGCGCCAGGTGACCACGATTCAGCGGTTTTGACACTGATTGCCACTACCTTAATTTTCTCGGCTGAATGTTTTATTTTGCTGTTTCTTAATGGTAATGCAGTATATTCGCTGTTTCTTTAAGTAAAATAGTCATATTTTCAAGGAGGAGATGACTTTGGATGTATATAGTTGCAATGGGCCGCTGGCGCCTGGAAACCACGATTCAGCGGTTTTGACACTTGTAGCCACTACCTTAATTTTCTCGGCAGAATGATTTATTTTGCTGTTTCTGAATGGTAATGCAGTATATTCGCTGTTTGTTTTAAGTAAAATAGTCATATTTTCAAGGAGGAGATGATTTTGGATGTATATAGTTGCAATGGGCCGCTGGGCGCCAGGTGACTACGATTCAGCGGTTTTGACACTGATTGCCACTACCTTAATTTTCTCGGCAGAATGTTTTATTTTGCTGTTTCTTAATGGTAATGCAGTATATTCGCCGTTTGTTTAAGTAAAATAGTCATATTTTCAAGGAGGAGATGACTTTGGATGTATATAGTTGCAATGGGCCGCTGGCGCCTGGAAACCCCGATTCAGCGGTTTTGACACTTATAGCCACTACCTTAATTTTCTCGGCAGAATGATTTATTTTGCTGTTTCTGAATGGTAATGCAGTATATTCGCTGTTTGTTTAAGTAAAATAGTCATATTTTCAAGGAGGAGATGATTTTGGATGTATATAGTGCAATGGGCTGCTGGGCGCCAGGTGACCACGATTCAGCGGTTTTGACACTGGTTGCCACTACCTTAATTTTCTCGGCAGAATGTTTTATTTTGCTGTTTCTTAATGGTAATACAGTATATTCGCCGTTTGTTTAAGTAAAATAGTCATATTTTCAAAGAGGAATTGACTTTGGATGTATATAGTTGCAATGAGCCGCTGGGCGCCTGGAAACCACGATTCAGCGGTTTTTGACACTTATAGCCACTACCTTAATTTTCTCGGCAGAATGATTTATTTCGCTGTTTCTTAATGGTAATACAGTATATTCGCCGTTTGTTTAAGTAAAATAATCATATTTTCAAGGAGGAGATGACTTTTGATGTATATAGTGGAAATGGGCCGCTGGGCGCCTGGTAACCACGATTCAGCGGTTCTGACACTGATTGCCACTACCTTCACTTTCTCGGCAGAATGTTTTATTTTGCTGTTTCTTAATGGTAATGCAGTTTATTCGCCGTTTGTTTAAGTAAAATAGTCATATTTTCAAGGAGGAGATGATTTTGGATGTATATAGTTCCTATAGGCCGGTGGGCGTCTGGTGCACGAATCACCGGTTTTGACACCGAGAGCCACTACCATCATTTTCTGGGCAGAATGTTTTATTTTGCTGTTTCTTAAAGGTAATGCAGTATATTCGCCGTTTGTTTAAGTAAAATAGTCATATTTTCAAGGAGGAGTTGATTTTGGATGTATATAGCTGCAATGGGCCGCTGGGCGCCTGGTACCCACGATTCAGCGGTTTTGACACTTATAGCCACTACCTTCACTTTCTCGGCAGAATGATTTATTTTGCTGTTTCTGAATGGTAATGCAGTATATTCGCTGTTTGTTTAAGTAAAATAGTCATATTTTCAAGGAGGAGATGATTTTGGATGTATACAGTTGCAATGGGCCGCTCGGCGCCAGGTGACCACGATTCAACGGTTTTGACACTGATTGCCACTACCTTAATTTTCTCGGCAGAATGTTTTATTTTGCTGTTTCTGAATGGTAATGCAGTATATTCGCTGTTTGTTTAAGTAAAATAGTCATATTTTCAAGGAGGAGATGATTTTGGATGTATATAGTTGCAATGGGCCGCTGGGCGCCAGGTGACTACGATTCAGCGGTTTTGACACTGATTGCCACTACCTTACTTTTCTCGGCAGAATGTTTTATTTTGCTGTTTCTTAATGGTAATGCAGTATATTCGCCGTTTGTTTAAGTAAAATAGTCATATTTTCAAGGAGGAGATGACTTTGGATGTATATAGTTGCAATGGGCCGCTGGGCGCCTGGAAAACACGATTCAGCGGTTTTGACACTTATAGCCACTACCTTAATTTTCTCGGCAGAATGATTTATTTTGCTGTTTCTGAATGGTAATGCAGTATATTCGCTGTTTGTTTAAGTAAAATAGTCATCTTTTCAAGGAGGAGATGATTTTGGATGTATACAGTTGCAATGGGGCCGCTCGGCGCCAGGTGACCACGATTCAGCGGTTTTGACACTGATTGCCACTACCTTAATTTTCTCGGCAGAATGATTTATTTTGCTGTTTCTGAATGGTAATGCAGTATATCCGCTGTTTGTTTAAGTAAAATAGTCATTTTTCCAAGGAGGAGATGATTTTGGATGTATATAGTTGCAATGGGCCGCTGGGCGCCAGGTGACCATGATTCAG
>JAOYRU010001350.1:0-27177 GCA_026315105.1 Locusta migratoria | reverse complement strand
TACCCTCTAAAATGGTAGTACATGATAATAAAATACTATTTAAAAGAGAAATTTGCATTTATTTCGTTATTTGCATTATTGTGCGTTTCCCTGCAAAAGCTCTAATTACTATATAAGGACCCTGGGAGCCTATACAGACGACAGAATGGACGCTGCAGGGTGCGAGCTGCACTGGCGACTAGTCTGCCATGTGTTTACCCTCTAAAATGGTAGTACATGATAATAAAATACTATTTAAAAGAGAAATTTGCATTTATTTCGTTATTTGCATTATTGTGCGTTTCCCTGCAAAAGCTCTAATTACTATATAAGGACCCTGGGAGCCTATACAGACGACAGAATGGACGCTGCAGGGTGCGAGCTGCACTGGCGACTAGTCTGCCATGTGTTTACCCTCTAAAATGGTAGTACATGATAATAAAATACTATTTAAAAGAGAAATTTGCATTTATTTCGTTATTTGCATTATTGTGCGTTTCCCTGCAAAAGCTCTAATTACTATATAAGGACCCTGGGAGCCTATACAGACGACAGAATGGACGCTGCAGGGTGCGAGCTGCACTGGCGACTAGTCTGCCATGTGTTTACCCTCTAAAATGGTAGTACATGAAGAAATAAAATACTATTTAAAAGAGAAATTTGCATTTATTTCGTTATTTGCATTATTGTGCGTTTCCCTGCAAAAGCTCTAATTACTATATAAGGACCCTGGGAGCCTATACAGACGACAGAATGGACGCTGCAGGGTGCGAGCTGCACTGGCGACTAGTCTGCCATGTGTTTACCCTCTAAAATGGTAGTACATGATAATAAAATACTATTTAAAAGAGAAATTTGCATTTATTTCGTTATTTGCATTATTGTGCGTTTCCCTGCAAAAGCTCTAATTACTATATAAGGACCCTGGGAGCCTATACAGATGACAGAATGGACGCTGCAGGGTGCGAGCTGCACTGGCGACTAGTCTGCCATGTGTTTACCCTCTAAAATGGTAGTACATGATAATAAAATACTATTTAAAAGAGAAATTTGCATTTATTTCGTTATTTGCATTATTGTGCGTTTCCCTGCAAAAGCTCTAATTACTATATAAGGACCCTGGGAGCCTATACAGACGACAGAATGGACGCTGCAGGGTGCGAGCTGCACTGGCGACTAGTCTGCCATGTGTTTACCCTCTAAAATGGTAGTACATGATAATAAAATACTATTTAAAAGAGAAATTTGCATTTATTTCGTTATTTGCATTATTGTGCGTTTCCCTGCAAAAGCTCTAATTACTATATAAGGACCCTGGGAGCCTATACAGACGACAGAATGGACGCTGCAGGGTGCGAGCTGCACTGGCGACTAGTCTGCCATGTGTTTACCCTCTAAAATGGTAGTACATGATAATAAAATACTATTTAAAAGAGAAATTTGCATTTATTTCGTTATTTGCATTATTGTGCGTTTCCCTGCAAAAGCTCTAATTACTATATAAGGACCCTGGGAGCCTATACAGATGACAGAATGGACGCTGCAGGGTGCGAGCTGCACTGGCGACTAGTCTGCCATGTGTTTACCCTCTAAAATGGTAGTACATGATAATAAAATACTATTTAAAAGAGAAATTTGCATTTATTTCGTTATTTGCATTATTGTGCGTTTCCCTGCAAAAGCTCTAATTACTATATAAGGACCCTGGGAGCCTATACAGACGACAGAATGGACGCTGCAGGGTGCGAGCTGCACTGGCGACTAGTCTGCCATGTGTTTACCCTCTAAAATGGTAGTACATGATAATAAAATACTATTTAAAAGAGAAATTTGCATTTATTTCGTTATTTGCATTATTGTGCGTTTCCCTGCAAAAGCTCTAATTACTATATAAGGACCCTGGGAGCCTATACAGATGACAGAATGGACGCTGCAGGGTGCGAGCTGCACTGGCGACTAGTCTGCCATGTGTTTACCCTCTAAAATGGTAGTACATGATAATAAAATACTATTTAAAAGAGAAATTTGCATTTATTTCGTTATTTGCATTATTGTGCGTTTCCCTGCAAAAGCTCTAATTACTATATAAGGACCCTGGGAGCCTATACAGACGACAGAATGGACGCTGCAGGGTGCGAGCTGCACTGGCGACTAGTCTGCCATGTGTTTACCCTCTAAAATGGTAGTACATGATAATAAAATACTATTTAAAAGAGAAATTTGCATTTATTTCGTTATTTGCATTATTGTGCGTTTCCCTGCAAAAGCTCTAATTACTATATAAGACCCTGGGAGCCTATACAGACGACAGAATGGACGCTGCAGGGTGCGAGCTGCACTGGCGACTAGTCTGCCATGTGTTTACCCTCTAAAATGGTAGTACATGATAATAAAATACTATTTAAAAGAGAAATTTGCATTTATTTCGTTATTTGCATTATTGTGCGTTTCCCTGCAAAAGCTCTAATTACTATATAAGGACCCTGGGAGCCTATACAGACGACAGAATGGACGCTGCAGGGTGCGAGCTGCACTGGCGACTAGTCTGCCATGTGTTTACCCTCTAAAATGGTAGTACATGATAATAAAATACTATTTAAAAGAGAAATTTGCATTTATTTCGTTATTTGCATTATTGTGCGTTTCCCTGCAAAAGCTCTAATTACTATATAAGGACCCTGGGAGCCTATACAGACGACAGAATGGACGCTGCAGGGTGCGAGCTGCACTGGCGACTAGTCTGCCATGTGTTTACCCTCTAAAATGGTAGTACATGATAATAAAATACTATTTAAAAGAGAAATTTGCATTTATTTCGTTATTTGCATTATTGTGCGTTTCCCTGCAAAAGCTCTAATTACTATATAAGGACCCTGGGAGCCTATACAGATGACAGAATGGACGCTGCAGGGTGCGAGCTGCACTGGCGACTAGTCTGCCATGTGTTTACCCTCTAAAATGGTAGTACATGATAATAAAATACTATTTAAAAGAGAAATTTGCATTTATTTCGTTATTTGCATTATTGTGCGTTTCCCTGCAAAAGCTCTAATTACTATATAAGGACCCTGGGAGCCTATACAGACGACAGAATGGACGCTGCAGGGTGCGAGCTGCACTGGCGACTAGTCTGCCATGTGTTTACCCTCTAAAATGGTAGTACATGATAATAAAATACTATTTAAAAGAGAAATTTGCATTTATTTCGTTATTTGCATTATTGTGCGTTTCCCTGCAAAAGCTCTAATTACTATATAAGGACCCTGGGAGCCTATACAGACGACAGAATGGACGCTGCAGGGTGCGAGCTGCACTGGCGACTAGTCTGCCATGTGTTTACCCTCTAAAATGGTAGGACATGATAATAAAATACTATTTAAAAGAGAAATTTGCATTTATTTCGTTATTTTGCATTATTGTGCGTTTCCCTGCAAAAGCTCTAATTACTATATAAGGACCCTGGTAGCCTATACAGATGACAGAATGGACGCTGCAGGGTGCGAGCTGCACTGGCGACTAGTCTGCCATGTGTTTACCCTCTAAATTGGTAGTACATGATAATAAAATACTATTTAAAAGAGAAATTTGCATTTATTTCGTTATTTGCATTATTGTGCGTTTCCCTGCAAAAGCTCTAATTACTATATAAGGACCCTGGGAGCCTATACAGACGACAGAATGGACGCTGCAGGGTGCGAGCTGCACTGGCGACTAGTCTGCCATGTGTTTACCCTCTAAAATGGTAGTACATGATAATAAAATACTATTTAAAAGAGAAATTTGCATTTATTTTGTTATTTGCATTATTGTGCGTTTCCCTGCAAAAGCTCTAATTACTATATAAGGACCCTGGGAGCCTATACAGATGACAGAATGGACGCTGCAGGGTGCGAGCTGCACTGGCGACTAGTCTGCCATGTGTTTACCCTCTAAAATGGTAGTACATGATAATAAAATACTATTTAAAAGAGAAATTTGCATTTATTTCGTTATTTGCATTATTGTGCGTTTCCCTGCAAAAGCTCTAATTACTATATAAGGACCCTGGGAGCCTATACAGACGACAGAATGGACGCTGCAGGGTGCGAGCTGCACTGGCGACTAGTCTGCCATGTGTTTACCCTCTAAAATGGTAGTACATGATAATAAAATACTATTTAAAAGAGAAATTTGCATTTATTTCGTTATTTGCATTATTGTGCGTTTCCCTGCAAAAGCTCTAATTACTATATAAGGACCCTGGGAGCCTATACAGACGACAGAATGGACGCTGCAGGGTGCGAGCTGCACTGGCGACTAGTCTGCCATGTGTTTACCCTCTAAAATGGTAGTACATGATAATAAAATACTATTTAAAAGAGAAATTTGCATTTATTTCGTTATTTGCATTATTGTGCGTTTCCCTGCAAAAGCTCTAATTACTATATAAGGACCCTGGGAGCCTATACAGACGACAGAATGGACGCTGCAGGGTGCGAGCTGCACTGGCGACTAGTCTGCCATGTGTTTACCCTCTAAAATGGTAGTACATGATAATAAAATACTATTTAAAAGAGAAATTTGCATTTATTTCGTTATTTGCATTATTGTGCGTTTCCCTGCAAAAGCTCTAATTACTATATAAGGACCCTGGGAGCCTATACAGACGACAGAATGGACGCTGCAGGGTGCGAGCTGCACTGGCGACTAGTCTGCCATGTGTTTACCCTCTAAAATGGTAGTACATGATAATAAAATACTATTTAAAAGAGAAATTTGCATTTATTTCGTTATTTGCATTATTGTGCGTTTCCCTGCAAAAGCTCTAATTACTATATAAGGACCCTGGGAGCCTATACAGATGACAGAATGGACGCTGCAGGGTGCGAGCTGCACTGGCGACTAGTCTGCCATGTGTTTACCCTCTAAAATGGTAGTACATGATAATAAAATACTATTTAAAAGAGAAATTTGCATTTATTTCGTTATTTGCATTATTGTGCGTTTCCCTGCAAAAGCTCTAATTACTATATAAGGACCCTGGGAGCCTATACAGACGACAGAATGGACGCTGCAGGGTGCGAGCTGCACTGGCGACTAGTCTGCCATGTGTTTACCCTCTAAAATGGTAGTACATGATAATAAAATACTATTTAAAAGAGAAATTTGCATTTATTTCGTTATTTGCATTATTGTGCGTTTCCCTGCAAAAGCTCTAATTACTATATAAGGACCCTGGGAGCCTATACAGACGACAGAATGGACGCTGCAGGGTGCGAGCTGCACTGGCGACTAGTCTGCCATGTGTTTACCCTCTAAAATGGTAGTACATGATAATAAAATACTATTTAAAAGAGAAATTTGCATTTATTTCGTTATTTGCATTATTGTGCGTTTCCCTGCAAAAGCTCTAATTACTATATAAGGACCCTGGGAGCCTATACAGACGACAGAATGGACGCTGCAGGGTGCGAGCTGCACTGGCGACTAGTCTGCCATGTGTTTACCCTCTAAAATGGTAGTACATGATAATAAAATACTATTTAAAAGAGAAATTTGCATTTATTTCGTTATTTGCATTATTGTGCGTTTCCCTGCAAAAGCTCTAATTATTATATAAGGACCCTGGGAGCCTATACAGACGACAGAATGGACGCTGCAGGGTGCGAGCTGCACTAGCGACTAGTCTGCCATGTGTTTACCCTCTAAAATGGTAGTACATGATAATAAAATACTATTTAAAAGAGAAATTTGCATTTATTTCGTTATTTGCATTATTGTGCGTTTCCCTGCAAAAGCTCTAATTACTATATAAGGACCCTGGGAGCCTATACAGACGACAGAATGGACGCTGCAGGGTGCGAGCTGCACTGGCGACCTAGTCTGCCATGTGTTTACCCTCTAAAATGGTAGTACATGATAATAAAAAACTATTTAAAAGAGAAATTTGCATTTATTTCGTTATTTGCATTATTGTGCGTTTCCCTGCAAAAGCTCTAATTACTATATAAGGACCCTGGGAGCCTATACAGATGACAGAATGGACGCTGCAGGGTGCGAGCTGCACTGGCGACTAGTCTGCCATGTGTTTACCCTCTAAAATGGTAGTACATGATAATAAAATACTATTTAAAAGAGAAATTTGCATTTATTTCGTTATTTGCATTATTGTGCGTTTCCCTGCAAAAGCTCTAATTACTATATAAGGACCCTGGGAGCCTATACAGATGACAGAATGGACGCTGCAGGGTGCGAGCTGCACTGGTGACTAGTCTGCCATGTGTTTACCCTCTAAAATGGTAGTACATGATAATAAAATACTATTTAAAAGAGAAATTTGCATTTATTTCGTTATTTGCATTATTGTGCGTTTCCCTGCAAAAGCTCTAATTACTATATAAGGACCCTGGGAGCCTATACAGACGACAGAATGGACGCTGCAGGGTGCGAGCTGCACTGGCGACTAGTCTGCCATGTGTTTACCCTCTAAAATGGTAGTACATGATAATAAAATACTATTTAAAAGAGAAATTTGCATTTATTTCGTTATTTGCATTATTGTGCGTTTCCCTGCAAAAGCTCTAATTACTATATAAGGACCCTGGGAGCCTATACAGACGACAGAATGGACGCTGCAGGGTGAGAGCTGCACTGGCGACTAGTCTGCCATGTGTTTACCCTCTAAAATGGTAGTACATGATAATAAAATACTATTAAGAGAAATTTGCATTTATTTCGTTATTTGCATTATTGTGCGTTTCCCTGCAAAAGCTCTAATTACTATATAAGGACCCTGGGAGCCTATACAGACGACAGAATGGACGCTGCAGGGTGCGAGCTGCACTGGCGACTAGTCTGCCATGTGTTTACCCTCTAAAATGGTAGTACATGATAATAAAATACTATTTAAAAGAGAAATTTGCATTTATTTCGTTATTTGCATTATTGTGCGTTTCCCTGCAAAAGCTCTAATTACTATATAAGGACCCTGGGAGCCTATACAGACGACAGAATGGACGCTGCAGGGTGCGAGCTGCACTGGCGACTAGTCTGCCATGTGTTTACCCTCTAAAATGGTAGTACATGATAATAAAATACTATTTAAAAGAGAAATTTGCATTTATTTCGTTATTTGCATTATTGTGCGTTTCCCTGCAAAAGCTCTAATTACTATATAAGGACCCTGGGAGCCTATACAGACGACAGAATGGACGCTGCAGGGTGCGAGCTGCACTGGCGACTAGTCTGCCATGTGTTTACCCTCTAAAATGGTAGTACATGATAATAAAATACTATTTAAAAGAGAAATTTGCATTTATTTCGTTATTTGCATTATTGTGCGTTTCCCTGCAAAAGCTCTAATTACTATATAAGGACCCTGGGAGCCTATACAGATGACAGAATGGACGCTGCAGGGTGCGAGCTGCACTGGCGACTAGTCTGCCATGTGTTTACCCTCTAAAATGGTAGTACATGATAATAAAATACTATTTAAAAGAGAAATTTGCATTTATTTCGTTATTTGCATTATTGTGCGTTTCCCTGCAAAAGCTCTAATTACTATATAAGGACCCTGGGAGCCTATACAGACGACAGAATGGACGCTGCAGGGTGCGAGCTGCACTGGCGACTAGTCTGCCATGTGTTTACCCTCTAAAATGGTAGTACATGATAATAAAATACTATTTAAAAGAGAAATTTGCATTTATTTCGTTATTTGCATTATTGTGCGTTTCCCTGCAAAAGCTCTAATTACTATATAAGGACCCTGGGAGCCTATACAGATGACAGAATGGACGCTGCAGGGTGCGAGCTGCACTGGCGACTAGTCTGCCATGTGTTTACCCTCTAAAATGGTAGTACATGATAATAAAATACTATTTAAAAGAGAAAATTTGCATTTATTTCGTTATTTGCATTATTGTGCGTTTCCCTGCAAAAGCTCTAATTACTATATAAGGACCCTGGGAGCCTATACAGATGACAGAATGGACGCTGCAGGGTGCGAGCTGCACTGGCGACTAGTCTGCCATGTGTTTACCCTCTAAAATGGTAGTACATGATAATAAAATACTATTTAAAAGAGAAATTTGCATTTATTTCGTTATTTGCATTATTGTGCGTTTCCCTGCAAAAGCTCTAATTACTATATAAGGACCCTGGGAGCCTATACAGATGACAGAATGGACGCTGCAGGGTGCGAGCTGCACTGGCGACTAGTCTGCCATGTGTTTACCCTCTAAAATGGTAGTACATGATAATAAAATACTATTTAAAAGAGAAATTTGCATTTATTTCGTTATTTGCATTATTGTGCGTTTCCCTGCAAAAGCTCTAATTACTATATAAGGACCCTGGGAGCCTATACAGATGACAGAATGGACGCTGCAGGGTGCGAGCTGCACTGACGACTAGTCTGCCATGTGTTTACCCTCTAAAATGGTAGTACATGATAATAAAATACTATTTAAAAGAGAAATTTGCATTTATTTCGTTATTTGCATTATTGTGCGTTTCCCTGCAAAAGCTCTAATTACTATATAAGGACCCTGGGAGCCTATACAGATGACAGAATGGACGCTGCAGGGTGCGAGCTGCACTGGCGACTAGTATGCCATGTGTTTACCCTCTAAAATGGTAGTACATGATAATAAAATACTATTTAAAAGAGAAATTTGCATTTATTTCGTTATTTTGCATTATTGTGCGTTTCCCTGCAAAAGCTCTAATTACTATATAAGGACCCTGGAGCCTATACAGACGACAGAATGGACGCTGCAGGGTGCGAGCTGCACTGGCGACTAGTCTGCCATGTGTTTACCCTCTAAAATGGTAGTACATGATAATAAAATACTATTTAAAAGAGAAATTTGCATTTATTTCGTTATTTGCATTATTGTGCGTTTCCCTGCAAAAGCTCTAATTACTATATAAGGACCCTGGGAGCCTATACAGATGACAGAATGGACGCTGCAGGGTGCGAGCTGCACTGGCGACTAGTCTGCCATGTGTTTACCCTCTAAAATGGTAGTACATGATAATAAAATACTATTTAAAAGAGAAATTTGCATTTATTTCGTTATTTGCATTATTGTGCGTTTCCCTGCAAAAGCTCTAATTACTATATAAGGACCCTGGGAGCCTATACAGACGACAGAATGGACGCTGCAGGGTGCGAGCTGCACTGGCGACTAGTCTGCCATGTGTTTACCCTCTAAAATGGTAGTACATGATAATAAAATACTATTTAAAAGAGAAATTTGCATTTATTTCGTTATTTGCATTATTGTGCGTTTCCCTGCAAAAGCTCTAATTACTATATAAGGACCCTGGGAGCCTATACAGACGACAGAATGGACGCTGCAGGGTGCGAGCTGCACTGGCGACTAGTCTGCCATGTGTTTACCCTCTAAAATGGTAGTACATGATAATAAAATACTATTTAAAAGAGAAATTTGCATTTATTTCGTTATTTGCATTATTGTGCGTTTCCCTGCAAAAGCTCTAATTACTATATAAGGACCCTGGGAGCCTATACAGACGACAGAATGGACGCTGTAGGGTGCGAGCTGCACTGGCGACTAGTCTGCCATGTGTTTACCCTCTAAAATGGTAGTACATGATAATAAAATACTATTTAAAAGAGAAATTTGCATTTATTTCGTTATTTGCATTATTGTGCGTTTCCCTGCAAAAGCTCTAATTACTATATAAGGACCCTGGGAGCCTATACAGACGACAGAATGGACGCTGCAGGGTGCGAGCTGCACTGGCGACTAGTCTGCCATGTGTTTACCCTCTAAAATGGTAGTACATGATAATAAAATACTATTTAAAAGAGAAATTTGCATTTATTTCGTTATTTGCATTATTGTGCGTTTCCCTGCAAAAGCTCTAATTACTATATAAGGACCCTGGGAGCCTATACAGACGACAGAATGGACGCTGCAGGGTGCGAGCTGCACTGGCGACTAGTCTGCCATGTGTTTACCCCTCTAAAATGGTAGTACATGATAATAAAATACTATTTAAAAGAGAAATTTGCATTTATTTCGTTATTTGCATTATTGTGCGTTTCCCTGCAAAAGCTCTAATTACTATATAAGGACCCTGGGAGCCTATACAGATGACAGAATGGACGCTGCAGGGTGCGAGCTGCACTGGCGACTAGTCTGCCATGTGTTTGCCCTCTAAAATGGTAGTACATGATAATAAAATACTATTTAAAAGAGAAATTTGCATTTATTTCGTTATTTGCATTATTGTGCGTTTCCCTGCAAAAGCTCTAATTACTATATAAGGACCCTGGGAGCCTATACAGATGACAGAATGGACGCTGCAGGGTGCGAGCTGCACTGGTGACTAGTCTGCCATGTGTTTACCCTCTAAAATGGTAGTACATGATAATAAAATACTATTTAAAAGAGAAATTTGCATTTATTTCGTTATTTGCATTATTGTGCGTTTCCCTGCAAAAGCTCTAATTACTATATAAGGACCCTGGGAGCCTATACAGACGACAGAATGGACGCTGCAGGGTGCGAGCTGCACTGGCGACTAGTCTGCCATGTGTTTACCCTCTAAAATGGTAGTACATGATAATAAAATACTATTTAAAAGAGAAATTTGCATTTATTTCGTTATTTGCATTATTGTGCGTTTCCCTGCAAAAGCTCTAATTACTATATAAGGACCCTGGGAGCCTATACAGACGACAGAATGGACGCTGCAGGGAGCGAGCTGCACTGGCGACTAGTCTGCCATGTGTTTACCCTCTAAAATGGTAGTACATGATAATAAAATACTATTTAAAAGAGAAATTTGCATTTATTTCGTTATTTGCATTATTGTGCGTTTCCCTGCAAAAGCTCTAATTACTATATAAGGACCCTGGGAGCCTATACAGACGACAGAATGGACGCTGCAGGGTGCGAGCTGCACTGGCGACTAGTCTGCCATGTGTTTACCCTCTAAAATGGTAGTACATGATAATAAAATACTATTTAAAAGAGAAATTTGCATTTATTTCGTTATTTGCATTATTGTGCGTTTCCCTGCAAAAGCTCTAATTACTATATAAGGACCCTGGGAGCCTATACAGATGACAGAATGGACGCTGCAGGGTGCGAGCTGCACTGGCGACTAGTCTGCCATGTGTTTGCCCTCTAAAATGGTAGTACATGATAATAAAATACTATTTAAAAGAGAAATTTGCATTTATTTCGTTATTTGCATTATTGTGCGTTTCCCTGCAAAAGCTCTAATTACTATATAAGGACCCTGGGAGCCTATACAGACGACAGAATGGACGCTGCAGGTTGCGAGCTGCACTGGCGACTAGTCTGCCATGTGTTTACCCTCTAAAATGGTAGTACATGATAATAAAATACTATTTAAAAGAGAAATTTGCATTTATTTCGTTATTTGCATTATTGTGCGTTTCCCTGCAAAAGCTCTAATTACTATATAAGGACCCTGGGAGCCTATACAGACGACAGAATGGACGCTGCAGGGTGCGAGCTGCACTGGCGACTAGTCTGCCATGTGTTTACCCTCTAAAATGGTAGTACATGATAATAAAATACTATTTAAAAGAGAAATTTGCATTTATTTCGTTATTTGCATTATTGTGCGTTTCCCTGCAAAAGCTCTAATTACTATATAAGGACCCTGGGAGCCTATACAGACGACAGAATGGACGCTGCAGGGTGCGAGCTGCACTGGCGACTAGTCTGCCATGTGTTTACCCTCTAAAATGGTAGTACATGATAATAAAATACTATTTAAAAGAGAAATTTGCATTTATTTCGTTATTTGCATTATTGTGCGTTTCCCTGCAAAAGCTCTAATTACTATATAAGGACCCTGGGAGCCTATACAGACGACAGAATGGACGCTGCAGGGTGCGAGCTGCACTGGCGACTAGTCTGCCATGTGTTTACCCTCTAAAATGGTAGTACATGATAATAAAATACTATTTAAAAGAGAAATTTGCATTTATTTCGTTATTTGCATTATTGTGCGTTTCCCTGCAAAAGCTCTAATTACTATATAAGGACCCTGGGAGCCTATACAGACGACAGAATGGACGCTGCAGGGTGCGAGCTGCACTGGCGACTAGTCTGCCATGTGTTTACCCTCTAAAATGGTAGTACATGATAATAAAATACTATTTAAAAGAGAAATTTGCATTTATTCGTTATTTGCATTATTGTGCGTTTCCCTGCAAAAGCTCTAATTACTATATAAGGACCCTGGGAGCCTATACAGATGACAGAATGGACGCTGCAGGGTGCGAGCTGCACTGGCGACTAGTCTGCCATGTGTTTACCCTCTAAAATGGTAGTACATGATAATAAAATACTATTTAAAAGAGAAATTTGCATTTATTTCGTTATTTGCATTATTGTGCGTTTCCCTGCAAAAGCTCTAATTACTATATAAGGACCCTGGGAGCCTATACAGACGACAGAATGGACGCTGCAGGGTGCGAGCTGCACTGGCGACTAGTCTGCCATGTGTTTACCCTCTAAAATGGTAGTACATGATAATAAAATACTATTTAAAAGAGAAATTTGCATTTATTTCGTTATTTGCATTATTGTGCGTTTCCCTGCAAAAGCTCTAATTACTATATAAGGACCCTGGGAGCCTATACAGACGACAGAATGGACGCTGCAGGGTGCGAGCTGCACTGGCGACTAGTCTGCCATGTGTTTACCCTCTAAAATGGTAGTACATGATAATAAAATACTATTTAAAAGAGAAATTTGCATTTATTTCGTTATTTGCATTATTGTGCGTTTCCCTGCAAAAGCTCTAATTACTATATAAGGACCCTGGGAGCCTATACAGACGACAGAATGGACGCTGCAGGGTGCGAGCTGCACTGGCGACTAGTCTGCCATGTGTTTACCCTCTAAAATGGTAGTACATGATAATAAAATACTATTTAAAAGAGAAATTTGCATTTATTTCGTTATTTGCATTATTGTGCGTTTCCCTGCAAAAGCTCTAATTACTATATAAGGACCCTGGGAGCCTATACAGACGACAGAATGGACGCTGCAGGGTGCGAGCTGCACTGGCGACTAGTCTGCCATGTGTTTACCCTCTAAAATGGTAGTACATGATAATAAAATACTATTTAAAAGAGAAATTTGCATTTATTTCGTTATTTGCATTATTGTGCGTTTCCCTGCAAAAGCTCTAATTACTATATAAGGACCCTGGGAGCCTAATACAGATGACAGAATGGACGCTGCAGGGTGCGAGCTGCACTGGCGACTAGTCTGCCATGTGTTTGCCCTCTAAAATGGTAGTACATGATAATAAAATACTATTTAAAAGAGAAATTTGCATTTATTTCGTTATTTGCATTATTGTGCGTTTCCCTGCAAAAGCTCTAATTACTATATAAGGACCCTGGGAGCCTATACAGATGACAGAATGGACGCTGGAGGACTGCTAGCTGCACTGTCGACTAGTCTGCGAAGTGATTGACCTCTAAAATGGTAGTACATGATAGTGAAAAACTATTTAAAAGAGAAATTTGCATTTATTTCGTTATTTGCATTATTGTGCGTTTCCCTGCAAACGCTCTCATTACTATATAGGGACCCTGGGAGCCTATACAACGACAGAATGGACGCTGGAGGACTGCTAGCTGCACTGTCGACTAGTCTGCGAAATGATTGACGTCTAAAATGGTAGTACATGATAATGAAAAACTATTTAAAAGAGAAATTTGCATTTATTTCGTTATTTGCATTATTGTGCGTTTCCCTGCAAAAGCTCTAATTACTATATAAGGACCCTGGGAGCCTATACAGATGACAGAATGGACGCTGCAGGGTGCGAGCTGCACTGGCGACTAGTCTGCCATGTGTTTACCCTCTAAAATGGTAGTACATGATAATAAAATACTATTTAAAAGAGAAATTTGCATTTATTTCGTTATTTGCATTATTGTGCGTTTCCCAGCAAAAGCTCTAATTACTATATAAGGACCCTGGGAGCCTATACAGATGACAGAATGGACGCTGCAGGGTGCGAGCTGCACTGGTGACTAGTCTGCCATGTGTTTACCCTCTAAAATGGTAGTACATGATAATAAAATACTATTTAAAAGAGAAATTTGCATTTATTTCGTTATTTGCATTATTGTGCGTTTCCCTGCAAAAGCTCTAATTACTATATAAGGACCCTGGGATCCTATACAGACGACAGAATGGACGCTGCAGGGTGCGAGCTGCACTGGCGACTAGTCTGCCATGTGTTTACCCTCTAAAATGGTAGTACATGATAATAAAATACTATTTAAAAGAGAAATTTGCATTTATTTCGTTATTTGCATTATTGTGCGTTTCCCTGCAAAAGCTCTAATTACTATATAAGGACCCTGGGAGCCTATACAGACGACAGAATGGACGCTGCAGGGTGCGAGCTGCACTGGCGACTAGTCTGCCATGTGTTTACCCTCTAAAATGGTAGTACATGATAATAAAATACTATTTAAAAGAGAAATTTGCATTTATTTCGTTATTTGCATTATTGTGCGTTTCCCTGCAAAAGCTCTAATTACTATATAAGGACCCTGGGAGCCTATACAGACGACAGAATGGACGCTGCAGGGTGCGAGCTGCACTGGCGACTAGTCTGCCATGTGTTTACCCTCTAAAATGGTAGTACATGATAATAAAATACTATTTAAAAGAGAAATTTGCATTTATTTCGTTATTTGCATTATTGTGCGTTTCCCTGCAAAAGCTCTAATTACTATATAAGGACCCTGGGAGCCTATACAGATGACAGAATGGACGCTGCAGGGTGCGAGCTGCACTGGCGACTAGTCTGCCATGTGTTTGCCCTCTAAAATGGTAGTACATGATAATAAAATACTATTTAAAAGAGAAATTTGCATTTATTTCGTTATTTGCATTATTGTGCGTTTCCCTGCAAAAGCTCTAATTACTATATAAGGACCCTGGGAGCCTATACAGACGACAGAATGGACGCTGCAGGGTGCGAGCTGCACTGGCGACTAGTCTGCCATGTGTTTACCCTCTAAAATGGTAGTACATGATAATAAAATACTATTTAAAAGAGAAATTTGCATTTATTTCGTTATTTGCATTATTGTGCGTTTCCCTGCAAAAGCTCTAATTACTATATAAGGACCCTGGGAGCCTATACAGACGACAGAATGGACGCTGCAGGGTGCGAGCTGCACTGGCGACTAGTCTGCCATGTGTTTACCCTCTAAAATGGTAGTACATGATAATAAAATACTATTTAAAAGAGAAATTTGCATTTATTTCGTTATTTGCATTATTGTGCGTTTCCCTGCAAAAGCTCTAATTACTATATAAGGACCCTGGGAGCCTATACAGACGACAGAATGGACGCTGCAGGGTGCGAGCTGCACTGGCGACTAGTCTGCCATGTGTTTACCCTCTAAAATGGTAGTACATGATAATAAAATACTATTTAAAAGAGAAATTTGCATTTATTTCGTTATTTGCATTATTGTGCGTTTCCCTGCAAAAGCTCTAATTACTATATAAGGACCCTGGGAGCCTATACAGACGACAGAATGGACGCTGCAGGGTGCGAGCTGCACTGGCGACTAGTCTGCCATGTGTTTACCCTCTAAAATGGTAGTACATGATAATAAAATACTATTTAAAAGAGAAATTTGCATTTATTTCGTTATTTGCATTATTGTGCGTTTCCCTGCAAAAGCTCTAATTACTATATAAGGACCCTGGGAGCCTATACAGACGACAGAATGGACGCTGCAGGGTGCGAGCTGCACTGGCGACTAGTCTGCCATGTGTTTACCCTCTAAAATGGTAGTACATGATAATAAAATACTATTTAAAAGAGAAATTTGCATTTATTTCGTTATTTGCATTATTGTGCGTTTCCCTGCAAAAGCTCTAATTACTATATAAGGACCCTGGGAGCCTATACAGATGACAGAATGGACGCTGCAGGGTGCGAGCTGCACTGGCGACTAGTCTGCCATGTGTTTACCCTCTAAAATGGTAGTACATGATAATAAAATACTATTTAAAAGAGAAATTTGCATTTATTTCGTTATTTGCATTATTGTGCGTTTCCCTGCAAAAGCTCTAATTACTATATAAGGACCCTGGGAGCCTATACAGATGACAGAATGGACGCTGCAGGGTGCGAGCTGCACTGGCGACTAGTCTGCCATGTGTTTGCCCTCTAAAATGGTAGTACATGATAATAAAATACTATTTAAAAGAGAAATTTGCATTTATTTCGTTATTTGCATTATTGTGCGTTTCCCTGCAAAAGCTCTAATTACTATATAAGGACCCTGGGAGCCTATACAGATGACAGAATGGACGCTGGAGGACTGCTAGCTGCACTGTCGACTAGTCTGCGAAGTGATTGACCTCTAAAATGGTAGTACATGATAGTGAAAAACTATTTAAAAGAGAAATTTGCATTTATTTCGTTATTTGCATTATTGTGCGTTTCCCTGCAAACGCTCTCATTACTATATAGGGACCCTGGGAGCCTATACAACGACAGAATGGACGCTGGAGGACTGCTAGCTGCACTGTCGACTAGTCTGCGAAATGATTGACGTCTAAAATGGTAGTACATGATAATGAAAAACTATTTAAAAGAGAAATTTGCATTTATTTCGTTATTTGCATTATTGTGCGTTTCCCTGCAAAAGCTCTAATTACTATATAAGGACCCTGGGAGCCTATACAGATGACAGAATGGACGCTGCAGGGTGCGAGCTGCACTGGCGACTAGTCTGCCATGTGTTTACCCTCTAAAATGGTAGTACATGATAATAAAATACTATTTAAAAGAGAAATTTGCATTTATTTCGTTATTTGCATTATTGTGCGTTTCCCAGCAAAAGCTCTAATTACTATATAAGGACCCTGGGAGCCTATACAGATGACAGAATGGACGCTGCAGGGTGCGAGCTGCACTGGTGACTAGTCTGCCATGTGTTTACCCTCTAAAATGGTAGTACATGATAATAAAATACTATTTAAAAGAGAAATTTGCATTTATTTCGTTATTTGCATTATTGTGCGTTTCCCTGCAAAAGCTCTAATTACTATATAAGGACCCTGGGATCCTATACAGACGACAGAATGGACGCTGCAGGGTGCGAGCTGCACTGGCGACTAGTCTGCCATGTGTTTACCCTCTAAAATGGTAGTACATGATAATAAAATACTATTTAAAAGAGAAATTTGCATTTATTTCGTTATTTGCATTATTGTGCGTTTCCCTGCAAAAGCTCTAATTACTATATAAGGACCCTGGGAGCCTATACAGACGACAGAATGGACGCTGCAGGGTGCGAGCTGCACTGGCGACTAGTCTGCCATGTGTTTACCCTCTAAAATGGTAGTACATGATAATAAAATACTATTTAAAAGAGAAATTTGCATTTATTTCGTTATTTGCATTATTGTGCGTTTCCCTGCAAAAGCTCTAATTACTATATAAGGACCCTGGGAGCCTATACAGACGACAGAATGGACGCTGCAGGGTGCGAGCTGCACTGGCGACTAGTCTGCCATGTGTTTACCCTCTAAAATGGTAGTACATGATAATAAAATACTATTTAAAAGAGAAATTTGCATTTATTTCGTTATTTGCATTATTGTGCGTTTCCCTGCAAAAGCTCTAATTACTATATAAGGACCCTGGGAGCCTATACAGATGACAGAATGGACGCTGCAGGGTGCGAGCTGCACTGGCGACTAGTCTGCCATGTGTTTGCCCTCTAAAATGGTAGTACATGATAATAAAATACTATTTAAAAGAGAAATTTGCATTTATTTCGTTATTTGCATTATTGTGCGTTTCCCTGCAAAAGCTCTAATTACTATATAAGGACCCTGGGAGCCTATACAGACGACAGAATGGACGCTGCAGGGTGCGAGCTGCACTGGCGACTAGTCTGCCATGTGTTTACCCTCTAAAATGGTAGTACATGATAATAAAATACTATTTAAAAGAGAAATTTGCATTTATTTCGTTATTTGCATTATTGTGCGTTTCCCTGCAAAAGCTCTAATTACTATATAAGGACCCTGGGAGCCTATACAGACGACAGAATGGACGCTGCAGGGTGCGAGCTGCACTGGCGACTAGTCTGCCATGTGTTTACCCTCTAAAATGGTAGTACATGATAATAAAATACTATTTAAAAGAGAAATTTGCATTTATTTCGTTATTTGCATTATTGTGCGTTTCCCTGCAAAAGCTCTAATTACTATATAAGGACCCTGGGAGCCTATACAGACGACAGAATGGACGCTGCAGGGTGCGAGCTGCACTGGCGACTAGTCTGCCATGTGTTTACCCTCTAAAATGGTAGTACATGATAATAAAATACTATTTAAAAGAGAAATTTGCATTTATTTCGTTATTTGCATTATTGTGCGTTTCCCTGCAAAAGCTCTAATTACTATATAAGGACCCTGGGAGCCTATACAGACGACAGAATGGACGCTGCAGGGTGCGAGCTGCACTGGCGACTAGTCTGCCATGTGTTTACCCTCTAAAATGGTAGTACATGATAATAAAATACTATTTAAAAGAGAAATTTGCATTTATTTCGTTATTTGCATTATTGTGCGTTTCCCTGCAAAAGCTCTAATTACTATATAAGGACCCTGGGAGCCTATACAGACGACAGAATGGACGCTGCAGGGTGCGAGCTGCACTGGCGACTAGTCTGCCATGTGTTTACCCTCTAAAATGGTAGTACATGATAATAAAATACTATTTAAAAGAGAAATTTGCATTTATTTCGTTATTTGCATTATTGTGCGTTTCCCTGCAAAAGCTCTAATTACTATATAAGGACCCTGGGAGCCTATACAGATGACAGAATGGACGCTGGAGGGTGCGAGCTGCACTGGCGACTAGTCTGCCATGTGTTTACCCTCTAAAATGGTAGTACATGATAATAAAATACTATTTAAAAGAGAAATTTGCATTTATTTCGTTATTTGCATTATTGTGCGTTTCCCTGCAAAAGCTCTAATTACTATATAAGGACCCTGGGAGCCTATACAGACGACAGAATGGACGCTGCAGGGTGCGAGCTGCACTGGCGACTAGTCTGCCATGTGTTTACCCTCTAAAATGGTAGTACATGATAATAAAATACTATTTAAAAGAGAAATTTGCATTTATTTCGTTATTTGCATTATTGTGCGTTTCCCTGCAAAAGCTCTAATTACTATATAAGGACCCTGGGAGCCTATACAGACGACAGAATGGACGCTGCAGGGTGCGAGCTGCACTGGCGACTAGTCTGCCATGTGTTTACCCTCTAAAATGGTAGTACATGATAATAAAATACTATTTAAAAGAGAAATTTGCATTTATTTCGTTATTTGCATTATTGTGCGTTTCCCTGCAAAAGCTCTAATTACTATATAAGGACCCTGGGAGCCTATACAGACGACAGAATGGACGCTGCAGGGTGCGAGCTGCACTGGCGACTAGTCTGCCATGTGTTTACCCTCTAAAATGGTAGTACATGATAATAAAATACTATTTAAAAGAGAAATTTGCATTTATTTCGTTATTTGCATTATTGTGCGTTTCCCTGCAAAAGCTCTAATTACTATATAAGGACCCTGGGAGCCTATACACACGACAGAATGGACGCTGCAGGGTGCGAGCTGCACTGGCGACTAGTCTGCCATGTGTTTACCCTCTAAAATGGTAGTACATGATAATAAAATACTATTTAAAAGAGAAATTTGCATTTATTTCGTTATTTGCATTATTGTGCGTTTCCCTGCAAAAGCTCTAATTACTATATAAGGACCCTGGGAGCCTATACAGACGACAGAATGGACGCTGCAGGGTGCGAGCTGCACTGGCGACTAGTCTGCCATGTGTTTACCCTCTAAAATGGTAGTACATGATAATAAAATACTATTTAAAAGAGAAATTTGCATTTATTTCGTTATTTGCATTATTGTGCGTTTCCCTGCAAAAGCTCTAATTACTATATAAGGACCCTGGGAGCCTATACAGACGACAGAATGGACGCTGCAGGGTGCGAGCTGCACTGGCCTCTAGTCTGCCATGTGTTTACCCTCTAAAATGGTAGTACATGATAATAAAATACTATTTAAAAGAGAAATTTGCATTTATTTCGTTATTTGCATTATTGTGCGTTTCCCTGCAAAAGCTCTAATTACTATATAAGGTCCCTGGGAGCCTATACAGACGACAGAATAGACGCTGCAGGGTGCGAGCTGCACTGGCGACTAGTCTGCCATGTGTTTACCCTCTAAAATGGTAGTACATGATAATAAAATACTATTTAAAAGAGAAATTTGCATTTATTTCGTTATTTGCATTATTGTGCGTTTCCCTGCAAAAGCTCTAATTACTATATAAGGACCCTGGGAGCCTATACAGATGACAGAATGGACGCTGCAGGGTGCGAGCTGCACTGGCGACTAGTCTGCCATGTGTTTGCCCTCTAAAATGGTAGTACATGATAATAAAATACTATTTAAAAGAGAAATTTGCATTTATTTCGTTATTTGCATTATTGTGCGTTTCCCTGCAAAAGCTCTAATTACTATATAAGGACCCTGGGAGCCTATACAGACGACAGAATGGACGCTGCAGGGTGCGAGCTGCACTGGCGACTAGTCTGCCATGTGTTTACCCTCTAAAATGGTAGTACATGATAATAAAATACTATTTAAAAGAGAAATTTGCATTTATTTCGTTATTTGCATTATTGTGCGTTTCCCTGCAAAAGCTCTAATTACTATATAAGGACCCTGGGAGCCTATACAGACGACAGAATGGACGCTGCAGGGTGCGAGCTGCACTGGCGACTAGTCTGCCATGTGTTTACCCTCTAAAATGGTAGTACATGATAATAAAATACTATTTAAAAGAGAAATTTGCATTTATTTCGTTATTTGCATTATTGTGCGTTTCCCTGCAAAAGCTCTAATTACTATATAAGGACCCTGGGAGCCTATACAGACGACAGAATGGACGCTGCAGGGTGCGAGCTGCACTGGCGACTAGTCTGCCATGTGTTTACCCTCTAAAATGGTAGTACATGATAATAAAATACTATTTAAAAGAGAAATTTGCATTTATTTCGTTATTTGCATTATTGTGCGTTTCCCTGCAAAAGCTCTAATTACTATATAAGGACCCTGGGAGCCTATACAGACGACAGAATGGACGCTGCAGGGTGCGAGCTGCACTGGCGACTAGTCTGCCATGTGTTTACCCTCTAAAATGGTAGTACATGATAATAAAATACTATTTAAAAGAGAAATTTGCATTTATTTCGTTATTTGCATTATTGTGCGTTTCCCTGCAAAAGCTCTAATTACTATATAAGGACCCTGGGAGCCTATACAGACGACAGAATGGACGCTGCAGGGTGCGAGCTGCACTGGCGACTAGTCTGCCATGTGTTTACCCTCTAAAATGGTAGTACATGATAATAAAATACTATTTAAAAGAGAAATTTGCATTTATTTCGTTATTTGCATTATTGTGCGTTTCCCTGCAAAAGCTCTAATTACTATATAAGGACCCTGGGAGCCTATACAGATGACAGAATGGACGCTGCAGGGTGCGAGCTGCACTGGCGACTAGTCTGCCATGTGTTTGCCCTCTAAAATGGTAGTACATGATAATAAAATACTATTTAAAAGAGAAATTTGCATTTATTTCGTTATTTGCATTATTGTGCGTTTCCCTGCAAAAGCTCTAATTACTATATAAGGACCCTGGGAGCCTATACAGATGACAGAATGGACGCTGGAGGACTGCTAGCTGCACTGTCGACTAGTCTGCGAAGTGATTGACCTCTAAAATGGTAGTACATGATAGTGAAAAACTATTTAAAAGAGAAATTTGCATTTATTTCGTTATTTGCATTATTGTGCGTTTCCCTGCAAACGCTCTCATTACTATATAGGGACCCTGGGAGCCTATACAACGACAGAATGGACGCTGGAGGACTGCTAGCTGCACTGTCGACTAGTCTGCGAAATGATTGACGTCTAAAATGGTAGTACATGATAATGAAAAACTATTTAAAAGAGAAATTTGCATTTATTTCGTTATTTGCATTATTGTGCGTTTCTCTGCAAACGCTCTCATTACTATATAAGGACCCTGGCAGCCTATACAACGACAGAATGAACGCTGGAGGACTGCTAGCTGCACTGTCGACTAGTCTGCGAAGTGATTGACCTCTAAAATGGTAGTACATGATAATGAAAATCTATTTAAAAGAGAAATTTGCATTTATTTCGTTTTTTGCATTATTGTGCGTTTCCCTGCAAACGCTCTCATTACTATATAAGGACCCTGGGAGCCTATACAGACGACAGAATGGACGCTGGAAGGCTGCTAGCTGCACTGGCGACTAGTCTGCGAAGTGATTGACCTCTAAAATGGTAGTACATGATAATGAAAAACTATTTAAAAGAGAAATTTGCATTTATTTCGTTATTTGCATTATTGTGCGTTTCCCTGCAAACGCTCTCATTACTATATAAGGACCCCTGGCAGCATATACAACGACAGAATGGACGCTGGAGGACTGCTAGCCGCACTGGCGACTAGTCTGCGAAGTGATTGACCTTTAAAATGGTAGTACATGAAAATGAAAAAACTATTTAAAAGAGAAATTTGGTTTTATTTCGTTATTTGCATTATTGTGCGTTTCCCTGCAAACGATCTCATTACTATAAAAGGACCCTGGGAGCCTATACAACGACAGAATGGACGCTGGAGGGACTGCTAGCTGCACTGTCGACTAGTCTGCGAAGTGATTGACCTCTAAAATGGTAGTACATGATAATGAAAAACTATTTAAAAGAGAAATTTGCATTTATTTCGTTATTTGCATTATTGTGCGTTTCCCTGCAAACGCTCTCATTACTATATAAGGACCCTGGTAGCCTATACAGACGACAGAATGGACGCTGGAGGGCTGCTAGCTGCACTGTCGACTAGTCTGCGAAGTGATTGACCTCTAAAATGGTAGTACATGATAATGAAAAACTATTTAAAAGAGAAATTTGCATTTATTTCGTTATTTGCCTTATCGTGCGATTCCCTGCAAACGCTCTCATTACTATATAAGGACCCTGGGAGCCTATACAACGACAGAATATACGCTGGAGGACTGCTAGCTGCACTGTCGACTAGTCTGCGAAGTGATTGACCTCTAAAATGGTAGTACATGATAATGAAAAACTATTTAAAAGAGAAATTTGCATTTATTTCGTTATTTGCATTATTGCGCGTTTCCCTGCAAACGCTCTCATTGCTATATAAGGACCCTGGCAGACTATACAACGACAGAATGGACGCTGGAGGACTGCTAGCTGCACTGTCAACTAGTCTGCGAAGTGATTGACCTCTAAAATGGTAGTACATGATAATGAAAAACTATTTAAAAGAGAAATTTGCATTTATTTCGTTATTTGCATTATTGTGCGTTTCCCTGCAAACGCTCTCATTACTATATAAGGACCCTGGGAGCCAATACAACGACAGAATGGACGCTGGAGGACTGCTAGCTGCACTGTCGACTAGTCTGCGAAGTGATTGACCTCTAAAATGGTAGTACATGATAATGAAAAACTATTTAAAAGAGAAATTTGCATTTATTTCGTTATTTGCATTATTGTGCGATTCCCTGCAAACGCTCTCATTACTATATAAGGACCCCTGGGAGCCTATACAACGACAGAATATACGCTGGAGGACTGCTAGCTGCACTGTCGACTAGTCTGCGAAGTGATTGACCTCTAAAATGGTAGTACATGATAATGAAAAACTATTTAAAAGAGAAATTTGCATTTATTTCGTTATTTGCATTATTGTGCGTTTCCCTGCAAACGCTCTCATTACTATATAAGGACCCTGGGAGCCTATACAACGACAGAATGAACGCTGGAGGACTGCTAGCTGCACTGTCGACTAGTCTGCGAAGTGATTGACCTCTAAAATGGTAGTACATGATAATGAAAAACTATTTAAAAGAGAAATTTGCATTTATTTCGTTATTTGCATTATTGTGCGTTTCCCTGCAAACGCTCTCATTACTATATAAGGACCCTGGCAGCCTATACAACGACAGAATGGACGCTGGAGGACTGCTAGCTGCACTGTCGACTAGTCTGCGAAGTGATTGACCTCTAAAATGGTAGTACATGATAATGAAAATCTATTTAAAAGAGAAATTTGCATTTATTTCGTTTTTAGCATTATTGTGCGTTTCCCCTGCAAACGCTCTCATTACTATATAAGGGACCCTGGGAGCCTATACAGACGACAGAATGAACGCTGGAAGGCTGCTAGCTGCACTGGCGACTAGTCTGCGAAGTGATTGACCTCTAAAATGGTAGTACATGATAATGAAAAACTATTTAAAAGAGAAATTTGCATTTATTTCGTTACTTGCATTATTGTGCGATTCCCTGCAAACGCTCTCATTACTATATAAGGACCCTGGGAGCCTATACAACGACAGAATATACGCTGGAGGACTGCTAGCTGCACTGTCGACTAGTCTGCGAAGTGATTGACCTCTAAAATGGTAGTACATGATAATGAAAAACTATTTAAAAGAGAAATTTGCATTTATTTCGTTATTTGCATTATTGTGCGTTTCCCTGCAAACGCTCTCATTACTATATAAGGACCCTGGCAGCATATTCAACGACAGAATGGACGCTGGAGGACTGCTAGCTGCACTGTCGACTAGTCTGCGAAGTGATTGACCTCTAAAATTGTAGTACATGATAACGAAAAACTATTTAAAAGAGAAATTTGCATTTATTTTGTTATTTGCATTATTGTGCGTTTCCCTGCAAACGCTCTCATTACTATATAAGGACCCTGGGAGCCTATACAGACGACAAAATGGACGCTGGAGGGCTGCTACCTGCACTGGCGACTAGTCTGCGAAGTGATTGACCTCTAAAATGGTAGTACATGATATTGAAAAACTATTTAAATGAGAAATTTGCATTTATTTCGTTATTTGCATTATTGTGCGTTTCCCTGCAAACGCTCTCATTACTATATAAGGACCCTGGGAGCCTATACAACGACAGAATTGACGCTGGAGGACTGCTAGCTGCACTGTCGACTAGTCTGCGAAGTGTTTGATCTCTAAAATGGTAGTACATGATAATGAAAAAACTATTTAAAAGAGAAATTTGCATTTATTTCGTTATTTGCATTATTGTGCGTTTCCCTGCAAACGCTCTCATTACTATATAAGGACCCTGGGAGCCTATACAACGACAGAATGGACGCTGGAGGACTGCTAGCTGCACTGTCGACTAGTCTGTGAAGTGATTGACCTCTAAAATGGTAGTACATGATAATGAAAAACTATTTAAAAGAGAAATTTGCATTTATTTCGTTTTTTGCATTATTGTGCGTTTCCCTGCAAACGCTCTCATTACTATGTAAGGACCCTGGGAGCCTATACAGACGACAGAATGGACGCTGGAGGGCTGCTAGCTGCACAATCGACTAGTCTGCGAAGTGATTGACCTCTAAATTGGTAGTACATGATAATGAAAAACTATTTAAAAGAGAAATTTGGATTTATTTCGTTATTTGCATTATTGTGCGTTTCCCTGCAAACGCTCTCATTACTATATAAGGACCCTGGGAGCATATACAACGACAGAATGGACGCTGGAGGACTGCTAGCTGCACTGTCGACTAGTCTGCGAAGTGATTGACCTCTAAAATGGTTGTACATGATAATGAAAAACTATTTAAAAGAGAAATTTGCATTTATTTCGTTACTTGCATTATTGTGCGATTCCCTGCAAACGCTCTCATTACTATATAAGGACCCTGGGAGCCTATACAACGACAGAATATACGCTGGAGGACTGCTAGCTGCACTGTCGACTAGTCTGCGAGGTGATTGACCTCTAAAATGGTAGTACATGATAATGAAAAACTATTTACAAGAGAAATTTGCATTTATTTCGTTATTTGCATTATTGTGCGTTTCCCTACAAACGCTCTCATTACTATATAAGGACCCTGGCAGCATATACAACGACAGACTGGACGCTGGAGGACTGCTAGCTGCACTGTCGACTAGTCTGCGAAGTGATTGACCTCTAAAATGGTAGTACATGATAATGAAAAACTATTTAAAAGAGAAATTTGCATTTATTTCGTTA
This sequence comes from Locusta migratoria, assembly GCA_026315105.1. Lineage (NCBI taxonomy): Eukaryota > Metazoa > Arthropoda > Insecta > Orthoptera > Acrididae > Locusta > Locusta migratoria. The sequence continues at coordinate 961 of JAOYRU010001350.1, read as the reverse complement.
TTTGCATTATTGTGCGTTTCCCTGCAAACGCTCTCATTACTATATAAGGACCCTGGGAGCCTATACAGACGACAAATTGGACGCTGGAGGGCTGCTAGCTGCACTGGCGACTAGTCTGCGAAGTGATTGAGCTCTATAATGGTAGTACATGATAATGAAAAACTATTTAAAAGAGAAATTTGCATTTATTTCGTTATTTGCATTATTGTGTGTTTTCCTGCAAACGCTCTCATTACTATATAAGGACCCTGGGAGCCTATACAACGACAGAATTGACGCTGGAGGACTGCTAGCTGCACTGTCGACTAGTCTGCGAAGTGATTGACCTCTAAAATGGTTGTACATGATAATGAAAAACTATTTAAAAGAGAAATTTGCATTTATTTCGTTATTTGCATTATTGTGCGTTTCCCTGCAAACGCTCTCATTACTATATAAGGACCCTGGTAGCCTATACAGACGACAGAATCGACGCTGGAGGGCTGCTAGCTGCACTGTCGACTAGTCTGCGGAATGATTGACCTCTAAAATGGTAGTACATGATAATGAAAAACTATTTAAAAGAGAAATTTGCATTTATTTCGTTATTTGCATTATTGTGCGATTCCCTGCAAACGCTCTCATTACTATATAAGGGACCCTGGGAGCCTATACAAACGACAGAATGGACGCTGGAGGACTGCTAGCTGCACTGCCGACTGTCTGCGAAGTGATTGACCTCTAAAATGGTAGTACATGATAATGAAAAACTATTTAAAAGAGAAATTTGCATTTATTTCGTTATTTGTATTATTGTGCGTTTTCCTGCAAACGCTCTCATTACTATATAAGGACCCTGGGAGCATATACAACGACAGAATGGACGCTGGAGGACTGCTAGCTGCAGTGTCGACTAGTCTGCGAAGTGATTGACCTCTAAAATGGTAGTACATGATAATGAAAAACTATTTAAAAGAGAAAT
>JAOYRU010001349.1:0-34518 GCA_026315105.1 Locusta migratoria | reverse complement strand
ACGACGTTCGCCCCAAAAACACTACACTTACCGCCACCCACCCAGCCTCCCCATTTGCCACGCGTCACAACAGACAGTCGGCAACAGCAACGACAAAGACAAAACAGGGCAGCAGCACAGTCTGTCTGCTGCTGCCGCACCCCGAGCTCGCCGGTGCGGGCAACACACACACACACACACACACACACACACCCAAAGGCCATTCCTCTCGCTTTTGGTTTCCCCCCTTTGGGGCCGGCCCGGCCGTCCGGCCGTCCGTCCGTCCGTTCCTTCCACCCACCGCCTCCCCTCCAAAAAAAAAAAAAAAAAGGGGGGGGGGGGCCGCCGCCAGCACAAACCACGACACACACCAGCCACAGCGGCGACCGCAGCCACGAAACGAGGGGGCCGCCTCATATTCGGACATACACTGAGGGAAACAACAAGAATACAAACCCAACAAGACAAGCGGCGGGACAAAAGAAAACAAACCGTCGACCAAGCGACTACCACCAAAAAAAATTGCACAAAGAGGACAGAAGGAACACACAAAACGGGACGACTGTTTCTCGTGTCACACGACGACGCGGCCGCTCGCCCGCACCACAACATTACCCACCTTCCGTCCGTCCGTCTCGCCGCCGCCCAGCCAAAACAAAACGCGCTCCCCCTCTCTCCACAACCACGCGCCGCGGCAACCGCCCGCCAACGCCCTCTCCTGGCCGCAGCAACCCGCCGCCGCCAGGGGGCGCGCGCACACCGCCAACTTCGCGGCCGGCCGCTGCTCACAAAGCAAAACGCGCCGCGCTCAAAACTCCGCCAAACAACGGAACTCGTATCGTCATATCTCTCCTCTGTTGGTGGGTTTTTCTTTCCTCTCTTTCTTTCTTTGCCTTTCCTCTACTCTCTTCCTGTTCCCCAAGCGACAACGACAACCCAAAAAAAGAAAAAAACACCACCGCCCTCCGCAAAAGTAGCACGTCACCCACAGCCGAAAAACGCCACCAAATTCCCGGGCCGCCTGCCTCCTCTCCCAGCCCCCATATATCCGAGCAACGCCGCGTCATATCGCCCCCCCCCCCCCATCTCCGACGACGCGCACCCTCGCTCACAGCCAGCCCGCCCACGTATGTATATTCGACGCCACACACACACACACAGAGACGCAAACCGCACAACAAAATTTGGCATCGCCATCGAAATAGGACAGTAATTAAAAAAAAATAAATAAAAAGGAACAAACAAGCCAAAACGGACACACAGAGGGCACGACAGACAATCCCGCTCTTCGGCTACAGACACATGTGGTGGCCCTGAAAAGGGCCGTTTTTGTTTCCGTGCACCCCCAAAGCACAGAGGCGGCAGCTTCTTTTTTTCGCCAATCACAGGAGAAAACAAGCCAGCCGACCGCTCTACTTCGAGCTCGTGTACTTGGTCACCGCCTTGGTGCCCTCGCTCACGGCGTGCTTGGCCAGCTCGCCGGGCAGCAACAGCCGCACAGCGGTCTGGATCTCGCGGGACGTGATCGTCGACCGCTTGTTGTAGTGCGCCAGGCGCGACGCCTCGGCAGCAATGCGCTCGAAAATGTCGTTCACAAAGCTGTTCATGATGCTCATCGCCTTCGACGAGATGCCCGTGTCAGGGTGCACCTGCTTCAGCACCTTGTAAATGTAGATGGCATAGCTCTCCTTCCTCTTGCGCTTCTTCTTCTTGTCGCCCTTCGAGATATTCTTCTGCGCCTTGCCCGCCTTCTTCGCGGCCTTTCCACTAGTCTTGGGCGGCATCTCGGTCAGCGACAGCGATCCGTACCGTACAGCTCAGCGTCTCTCAGCACAGTGGCCCGCTGCGCGCCCGCCGCGCGCCCTTTATAAAAGCTCGCCCGCTTCCCACCGCCGACCAATGGGGAGCGCGCGCAACCGGCCGCCGCACCCGAGGCCATAAAGGGGGGCGACCCGCCGCCAGCCGCGTTCACTCAGCTGCTCGACTCGCTGCGGGTCGGATCTTCGCTACTACAGCTCTCGTCTCGCACCGACTTCCACAACCAGCCATGTCCGGACGCGGAAAGGGCGGCAAAGTCAAGGGAAAGTCAAAGTCCCGCTCCAGCCGGGCAGGACTCCAGTTCCCCGTCGGCAGAATCCACAGGCTGCTGCGAAAGGGAAACTACGCCGAGCGCGTCGGCGCCGGAGCGCCAGTCTACCTGGCCGCCGTCATGGAGTACCTCGCCGCTGAGGTGCTCGAGTTGGCCGGCAACGCGGCGCGCGACAACAAGAAGACGCGCATCATCCCGCGCCACCTCCAGCTCGCCATCCGCAACGACGAGGAGCTCAACAAGCTCCTGTCGGGCGTCACCATCGCACAGGGCGGTGTCCTGCCCAACATCCAGGCCGTCCTGCTGCCAAAGAAGACCGAGAAGAAGGCATAAGCAGCCAGCCTCCCCCTCCCTCGTGGTCGCAAAGCGCGCGCCGTGCCGTGTGTCGTGTGGTGGTGCCAGTCTCCTGGCACCCCACCCACCCACCCACCCGCGCGCCGCGGTCTGTGCACAATCGGCCCTTTTCAGGGCCACCATACACCTTTCGGCAAACAGAGCAAAATTCGGTCGTCCGTCTACTACTGAAACCTAACCTAACCTACGCTACGCTTGGGGGGCGGCGCGAGTATCGCGGCTTCACACGCACCCCCGGCCGCCCGTCACAGGTCCTGCCCACAAACAGACCACGGCGACGGAAAAACAAACAAAAAAAGACCAGACCAGCACAAAAGAAACACTAGTATATGCACGCTACTAGAGGTAGGGGGCGCCCGCGTCAGCACACGCCGCTTTTACCCCCCTCTCTCCCTCCTCTTGCCCCCCCGTTGCCGACAGTGTGGCGCGCGCACACACAACCGCGGGGGCAACAAACGCGAGGAGAGCCACGAAATCAAAAACAGCGGCTGCTGGCTGGCTGGCCGCCGCGCGTCTTCGGAAGGGACGCCACACACTCTTTTCTTTTTCTTTTCTCGCCGTCCTTTCTTTCTTTACCACCAATCCCTCCCTCCTCTCTCTCGGCCGCATCCCACACACACCGGGCACCATCCGTCGCAACAGCAACCACATCACACGCTCGCTCGCGAAAACAATAATAAAATACGAAAAGGGCCCCCCCCAAAACACACAACTAAAATATATAATATCTAACGGAGGAAACACCTCCTCTCTCTCAACAAAAAACAACAAACGACGACACGACTACAACTTTGCACTTTCTCTCGAACACAAGTGTGGTGGCCCTGAAAAGGGCCGTTTTGTCGCCTCCTCCTCCTTTCCCCGCCCACCCGCGCCTTCCGCCCTGCCACAGACAAGACGGACGCGCGCGGGGGGGAACACTGTTTGTTGTTCTCTTTTTCGTTCGCCCCCATGGCAGTGGCAGGCAGGGAAAAGAGCCGCAAAAACCGACAGACGGGGACGCTGCCTTAACCGCCGAAACCGTACAGGGTGCGCCCCTGCCTCTTCAGGGCGTACACCACGTCCATGGCGGTCACCGTCTTGCGCTTCGCGTGCTCCGTGTACGTCACCGCGTCGCGGATCACGTTCTCCAGGAACACCTTCAGCACGCCGCGCGTCTCCTCGTAGATCAGACCGGAGATGCGCTTCACGCCGCCTCGGCGCGCCAGGCGGCGGATCGCCGGCTTCGTGATGCCCTGGATGTTGTCACGCAGCACCTTGCGGTGCCGCTTGGCGCCACCCTTGCCGAGCCCCTTTCCTCCCTTGCCGCGGCCAGTCATCTTCTTCCTACGGTCGGTCGGCTAAAAAAACAGCTAGTGTGTCTCAGGCAGCGGCGCGACGGCTCCTCTCCTCACGCTGGCGAGTCAGCTACAAACACGGCCCGGCCGGCGCCGGCCCCCCTATATAGACTCTGGCCGCCTTCCCCCACCACGCCGCACCGAGGGCATATAAGCGCGCGCCGCGCCCGCGCCCGCGCTACAGTTTTCGCCGAGAGGCCGTCCCGCACGCACCCTCGCCCGCCCGCTCGCTCGCTCCGTTCTCGTCCGACATGGCCCGCACAAAGCAGACGGCCCGCAAGTCCACCGGCGGAAAGGCGCCGCGCAAACAGCTCGCCACCAAGGCGGCGAGGAAGAGCGCGCCCGCCACCGGCGGCGTCAAGAAGCCCCACCGCTACCGGCCCGGCACCGTCGCGCTCCGAGAAATCAGGCGCTACCAAAAGAGCACCGAGCTGCTCATCCGCAAGCTGCCCTTCCAGCGCCTCGTGCGAGAGATCGCACAGGACTTCAAGACCGACCTGCGCTTCCAGAGCTCCGCCGTCATGGCGCTGCAGGAAGCCAGCGAGGCCTACCTCGTCGGCCTCTTCGAAGACACCAACCTGTGCGCCATCCACGCCAAGCGCGTCACCATCATGCCCAAGGACATCCAGCTGGCGCGCCGCATCCGCGGCGAGCGCGCCTAAGCAAGCTGCTGGCGACTGCACGACGCGCACAAACAAAAACGGCCCTTTTCAGGGCCACTACCACCTCTCGAGAGCGAGCAAAAACATTGTCGTCGTCGTCGTCAAGTCGTTCTTCCCCTCTCTTTTTTTTTTCCGGCGGACGGACGTACGTCGGTGTCCTCCTTCCTTCCTTCCTTGGGCCGCCGCCGACCGTCAAAGCGCCCGCCCCCTTTCTCTCTTTTTGCCCCCCCCTCCTCGTCGCCCCCACCAAAACAACGCGACCTACACACACAACATCGCATCGAGAACGAAAAAACAACAACAAATAATAAGGGCCACTGCTGCTTGGCACAAAAACGACACGACACCAAATCATATGTTTGTGCGTGTGTGCGATATAATAATAATGTAAATTAAAAATATACACGTAATAACGTGTGGCCTCCTCTCTCTCTCGCTCAGCTACCGAAGGCGAGCCCACAATTCGCACCATTTCTGTGGCCGCCGTCCAGGCGACACACGCAGGACAGGGCCTCCTCTCTTTCGGCATGTTTCACAACCCGAAGCCAAATACAACAAAAAAAAAAAAAAAAAAAAGGCGGCCAAATCTGTAACATAACAACAAGCTTATCAATTTGTTTTCTTTGCGTGGCGTGGCCGCCAAAACAAGAGAACAACAACAAACCAAACCAAGACCACACTGCTGGGGCCGAACACCACAGTGTGTATACAACCAAAAACAACGGCGGGCGCGCGGCCGCGCTAGCGCTACTCCACGCACAACCCCCCCATCAAATCACGTCATACAACAAAAAGAGAGCGCGGGCGGGCGCGGCGGCCGCACCACACTCACCAGACACAGACCCACCCCCGCAACGGCGCGCAACACGCATTGCTATATAGATTTCTTTTCTTTTTCTTTCTGTGTGGCGCGGCAAAACAAAAACAAAAAGAGAGGCAAGCCAGGCGGCCACGCGCGCGGCGCTCCAAACAGCAACAAAACGAAAAAACTACCAATACTAAAACTACTCCTCTCTCCCTGTCTGTCTCCTCCCCCCACAGGCCCGCTGTAAACAGCAACACGACAACTCAGCTCCTCGGCAAACATGTGATGGCCCTGAGAAGGGCCGTTTTGGGCGGCAACGCGCGGCGACGACCGCGGCAGGCAGGACAGCCGCCGTGCCTGGCGGCGGCGACGCGCGCTTTGGGCTGCTCGCCACTGCGTGGGGGGGACCGCAACCCAAACGGCTGCGCACTTTTCTCTCTGCTTTACTTCTTCTTCTTGGGCGACGCCTTCGCCTTCGACGGCGTCGTCGCCTTCTTGGGGCGGGGCGCCTTCGGCTTCTTCGTCGGAACCTTGGCAGCCTTCTTCGCCTTCGAGGGCGACTTGGCCTTGGCCGGCTTGGCCGCAGCAGCCTTCTTGGCCCCAGCGGGGGCGGCGGCGGCGCCGCCAGACGCCTTCTTGGCAGCGCCCGCCTTGCGCCCCGTAGCCGCCTTCACACCGCCAGCCTTCTTGGCGCCGGCAGCGCGGGCGCCCTTCTTCTCCTTGCTGGCCGCCGGAGCGGCGCGCCGCTTCTTGGCAGCGCCGGCGGCGCGCGCCTTGCCGCCCTCGGCCGAACCGCCGGCAGCTCCGCCTCCAGCCAGTTTAAACGAGCCGGACGCGCCCTTGCCCTTCGTCTGAACCAGCTCGCCGGCGACGACGGCCGACTTGAGGTACTTCTTGATAAACGGCGCCAGCTTCTCGGCGTCCAGCTTGTAGTGCGCCGCTATGTACTTCTTGATGGCCTGCAGCGACGACCCGCCGCGCTCCTTCAGGCTCTTGATGGCCGCCGTCACCATCTCAGAGGTGCGCGGGTGCGCAGGCTTGGCGCGCGGCTTCTTCGCAGACGCCGCCGCCGACTTGGCCTTCTTCGTCGTGCCCGTGGCCGCGGGGGCCGCAGCAGTCTCGTTCGTGGCCGCCTGATCCGCCATCTCCGTTCTTCACAGCAGAGGAAAGAGAAAAAAGAGCGACGACAAAAGCTGGCTGGCTGGCGCGCACGTACTACTACTCTGGTGTGTGTGCACGCGGGCGCAGAGCGGCAGGGAATAATCGCGGCGCGCCCGCGCACCGCCAGTGTCGCGAGCGGGCGCGGACGGCCAAGAGAGCGGCCGCCACTCTGCGCGCCGCCGCGCGCCGCCTCGCGCGCTTGCTACGCTCGCACGTCCGGCAGCGTGGCCGGCGTCGCCCCGCACCCGCGCCCACACCGCCCGCGCCATTCCGGCCACCAAGGATGGGGCTACCCGCTGGCCCGCTCGCGGCGCCCGCGCATCCCCACCGTCGTGCCGCAAAACGCCGCCAAAGTGCGCCTACCGCGCCAAACAGCCTGGCCACGCCCGCCGAGAATCGCCGCCCCCGCCCGAATGCCGCCCCCACGACCCCACCCAACGTACCGGCACAGTGCCCAAACCTTCGGCAACGCCTCCACACCGCCGCCCAGCCCGCCCTCCCCAAACGGCCGGCGGCGCGCGCCCCCAAAGCCAAGCGTGCGGCGATGACGGGCGTGCAAACCCGGCACCACCGACCCATCGCCTCCCATCCGCCGCGTCCCGTGCGTGCGGCACCCACCTGCCGCCGTCGCCACCCCCCCGTACGCCAGCCTCTCACCCTCGCCCGCACACGTCCACGCAACACACACATTCCCGCCACGTCGCCACACAAAATTGTCCCGGCAAAAATGCCGCCGCGCGGCGCGCACCGCAGCCCGCCCCCAAACAGCCACGGAAAAAACCTGCACCACCCACACACACCCCACGCTACGGGACAAGGGCGTCCGCCCACCGCACGCCGGCACAAGCGCGCGCGCACACACACACACACAGCAATAATTTGGGACGCGACACGCAAAACCGACGGGCGCCCTCTCCTCCTACGAGGCGCGGCGCGCTTCCCCTCGACAACCTTCGGGACAGGGGACACACACAGCCCACCGCCCCGGTACGCTACGCGTGTGTTTTCTTCTCTCTTTTCCTCTTTTTCTTCTCTTCTTGCTGCTTTCGGTGCTTCCTCGTCCTTTTCTTCGTTTCCTTCCGTTTCCCTTTTTCCCCCCGCCGACGCGCGCGACTACTCGACGCTAAACAACGTTCGGGGGGTCGGTAACGCGTTTCGTTTCTTCTTCTTCTTAAACAGCAAAACGTTACGTTTTTTTCATCGCAGCGCCCACACAGAGAGGCTTTCCTCCCTCTCTCTTGTACGCGGCGTTTTCGGGCGCTACCAGACACCCCTTTTACGTTCGGTTAGGTTAGGTTAGGTTAGGTTGCGCGTTAGGTTAGGTTAAGGAGGGGCTAGGTTAGGTTTAGGGGGGCTAGGTTAGGTTAAGGTTAACACTTCTTCAGAGGTTAGGTTTAAGGGAGGGGTTTGGGGGTTAGGTTAACGGGTTCAACGCACGTTGGGGGGGTTGGGTTAGGTTAGGTTAGGGGTCAGGTTAGGTCACAACCACACGTTAAAAAAAAAACGGCTCACACGCGTTCAGGGGGAACGTCACAGCGCCGTTACCCAGCCGACCACGTGCGCCGTTCGTTAAAGCGGGGGCCACGGGCACAGGGCGGTCCCCGGCTGCCCGTTAAAACTTACCAAGGGTTGCGGCGTCAACAACGGCTTCGTCTTGGCGCGCATACAGCGCCGGCTCCCACACAAACCGCCCGCTCGTTCCAGCCACAATTTCCCCGAAAAAGAGGGCGCGCCCACCCAACAGGCGCACACAAAACACCGGAAAAACAACAACAAAAACAAACAGCACACACCGAAACGGGCGCGGCGGGCCCCGGCCACAAAACTGCAACACCCCCCGGCCACGGGCTACCGACCGTGGCACACACACACAAAACCCAACGGGCAATACCGGCCGCGCGACCAACCACGACGTTCGCCCCAAAAACACTACACTTACCGCCACCCACCCAGCCTCCCCATTTGCCACGCGTCACAACAGACAGTCGGCAACAGCAACGACAAAGACAAAACAGGGCAGCAGCACAGTCTGTCTGCTGCTGCCGCACCCCGAGCTCGCCGGTGCGGGCAACACACACACACACACACACACACACACACCCAAAGGCCATTCCTCTCGCTTTTGGTTTCCCCCCTTTGGGGCCGGCCCGGCCGTCCGGCCGTCCGTCCGTCCGTTCCTTCCACCCACCGCCTCCCCTCCAAAAAAAAAAAAAAAAAGGGGGGGGGGGGGCCGCCGCCAGCACAAACCACGACACACACCAGCCACAGCGGCGACCGCAGCCACGAAACGAGGGGGCCGCCTCATATTCGGACATACACTGAGGGAAACAACAAGAATACAAACCCAACAAGACAAGCGGCGGGACAAAAGAAAACAAACCGTCGACCAAGCGACTACCACCAAAAAAAATTGCACAAAGAGGACAGAAGGAACACACAAAACGGGACGACTGTTTCTCGTGTCACACGACGACGCGGCCGCTCGCCCGCACCACAACATTACCCACCTTCCGTCCGTCCGTCTCGCCGCCGCCCAGCCAAAACAAAACGCGCTCCCCCTCTCTCCACAACCACGCGCCGCGGCAACCGCCCGCCAACGCCCTCTCCTGGCCGCAGCAACCCGCCGCCGCCAGGGGGCGCGCGCACACCGCCAACTTCGCGGCCGGCCGCTGCTCACAAAGCAAAACGCGCCGCGCTCAAAACTCCGCCAAACAACGGAACTCGTATCGTCATATCTCTCCTCTGTTGGTGGGTTTTTCTTTCCTCTCTTTCTTTCTTTGCCTTTCCTCTACTCTCTTCCTGTTCCCCAAGCGACAACGACAACCCAAAAAAAGAAAAAAACACCACCGCCCTCCGCAAAAGTAGCACGTCACCCACAGCCGAAAAACGCCACCAAATTCCCGGGCCGCCTGCCTCCTCTCCCAGCCCCCATATATCCGAGCAACGCCGCGTCATATCGCCCCCCCCCCCCCATCTCCGACGACGCGCACCCTCGCTCACAGCCAGCCCGCCCACGTATGTATATTCGACGCCACACACACACACACAGAGACGCAAACCGCACAACAAAATTTGGCATCGCCATCGAAATAGGACAGTAATTAAAAAAAAATAAATAAAAAGGAACAAACAAGCCAAAACGGACACACAGAGGGCACGACAGACAATCCCGCTCTTCGGCTACAGACACATGTGGTGGCCCTGAAAAGGGCCGTTTTTGTTTCCGTGCACCCCCAAAGCACAGAGGCGGCAGCTTCTTTTTTTCGCCAATCACAGGAGAAAACAAGCCAGCCGACCGCTCTACTTCGAGCTCGTGTACTTGGTCACCGCCTTGGTGCCCTCGCTCACGGCGTGCTTGGCCAGCTCGCCGGGCAGCAACAGCCGCACAGCGGTCTGGATCTCGCGGGACGTGATCGTCGACCGCTTGTTGTAGTGCGCCAGGCGCGACGCCTCGGCAGCAATGCGCTCGAAAATGTCGTTCACAAAGCTGTTCATGATGCTCATCGCCTTCGACGAGATGCCCGTGTCAGGGTGCACCTGCTTCAGCACCTTGTAAATGTAGATGGCATAGCTCTCCTTCCTCTTGCGCTTCTTCTTCTTGTCGCCCTTCGAGATATTCTTCTGCGCCTTGCCCGCCTTCTTCGCGGCCTTTCCACTAGTCTTGGGCGGCATCTCGGTCAGCGACAGCGATCCGTACCGTACAGCTCAGCGTCTCTCAGCACAGTGGCCCGCTGCGCAGTATCGAATTAGCCGGGTATACACCCATAGTTGTATTTGAGCTCCAGCACTTGTCAGTGCTCTGTCTCCAGAAATAGCTACCTTAACATATTGAATTAGCGGGATTCTCGCCGACCAATGGGGAGCGCGCGCAACCGGCCGCCGCACCCGAGGCCATAAAGGGGGGCGACCCGCCGCCAGCCGCGTTCACTCAGCTGCTCGACTCGCTGCGGGTCGGATCTTCGCTACTACAGCTCTCGTCTCGCACCGACTTCCACAACCAGCCATGTCCGGACGCGGAAAGGGCGGCAAAGTCAAGGGAAAGTCAAAGTCCCGCTCCAGCCGGGCAGGACTCCAGTTCCCCGTCGGCAGAATCCACAGGCTGCTGCGAAAGGGAAACTACGCCGAGCGCGTCGGCGCCGGAGCGCCAGTCTACCTGGCCGCCGTCATGGAGTACCTCGCCGCTGAGGTGCTCGAGTTGGCCGGCAACGCGGCGCGCGACAACAAGAAGACGCGCATCATCCCGCGCCACCTCCAGCTCGCCATCCGCAACGACGAGGAGCTCAACAAGCTCCTGTCGGGCGTCACCATCGCACAGGGCGGTGTCCTGCCCAACATCCAGGCCGTCCTGCTGCCAAAGAAGACCGAGAAGAAGGCATAAGCAGCCAGCCTCCCCCTCCCTCGTGGTCGCAAAGCGCGCGCCGTGCCGTGTGTCGTGTGGTGGTGCCAGTCTCCTGGCACCCCACCCACCCACCCACCCGCGCGCCGCGGTCTGTGCACAATCGGCCCTTTTCAGGGCCACCATACACCTTTCGGCAAACAGAGCAAAATTCGGTCGTCCGTCTACTACTGAAACCTAACCTAACCTACGCTACGCTTGGGGGGCGGCGCGAGTATCGCGGCTTCACACGCACCCCCGGCCGCCCGTCACAGGTCCTGCCCACAAACAGACCACGGCGACGGAAAAACAAACAAAAAAAGACCAGACCAGCACAAAAGAAACACTAGTATATGCACGCTACTAGAGGTAGGGGGCGCCCGCGTCAGCACACGCCGCTTTTACCCCCCTCTCTCCCTCCTCTTGCCCCCCCGTTGCCGACAGTGTGGCGCGCGCACACACAACCGCGGGGGCAACAAACGCGAGGAGAGCCACGAAATCAAAAACAGCGGCTGCTGGCTGGCTGGCCGCCGCGCGTCTTCGGAAGGGACGCCACACACTCTTTTCTTTTTCTTTTCTCGCCGTCCTTTCTTTCTTTACCACCAATCCCTCCCTCCTCTCTCTCGGCCGCATCCCACACACACCGGGCACCATCCGTCGCAACAGCAACCACATCACACGCTCGCTCGCGAAAACAATAATAAAATACGAAAAGGGCCCCCCCCAAAACACACAACTAAAATATATAATATCTAACGGAGGAAACACCTCCTCTCTCTCAACAAAAAACAACAAACGACGACACGACTACAACTTTGCACTTTCTCTCGAACACAAGTGTGGTGGCCCTGAAAAGGGCCGTTTTGTCGCCTCCTCCTCCTTTCCCCGCCCACCCGCGCCTTCCGCCCTGCCACAGACAAGACGGACGCGCGCGGGGGGGAACACTGTTTGTTGTTCTCTTTTTCGTTCGCCCCCATGGCAGTGGCAGGCAGGGAAAAGAGCCGCAAAAACCGACAGACGGGGACGCTGCCTTAACCGCCGAAACCGTACAGGGTGCGCCCCTGCCTCTTCAGGGCGTACACCACGTCCATGGCGGTCACCGTCTTGCGCTTCGCGTGCTCCGTGTACGTCACCGCGTCGCGGATCACGTTCTCCAGGAACACCTTCAGCACGCCGCGCGTCTCCTCGTAGATCAGACCGGAGATGCGCTTCACGCCGCCTCGGCGCGCCAGGCGGCGGATCGCCGGCTTCGTGATGCCCTGGATGTTGTCACGCAGCACCTTGCGGTGCCGCTTGGCGCCACCCTTGCCGAGCCCCTTTCCTCCCTTGCCGCGGCCAGTCATCTTCTTCCTACGGTCGGTCGGCTAAAAAAACAGCTAGTGTGTCTCAGGCAGCGGCGCGACGGCTCCTCTCCTCACGCTGGCGAGTCAGCTACAAACACGGCCCGGCCGGCGCCGGCCCCCCTATATAGACTCTGGCCGCCTTCCCCCACCACGCCGCACCGAGGGCATATAAGCGCGCGCCGCGCCCGCGCCCGCGCTACAGTTTTCGCCGAGAGGCCGTCCCGCACGCACCCTCGCCCGCCCGCTCGCTCGCTCCGTTCTCGTCCGACATGGCCCGCACAAAGCAGACGGCCCGCAAGTCCACCGGCGGAAAGGCGCCGCGCAAACAGCTCGCCACCAAGGCGGCGAGGAAGAGCGCGCCCGCCACCGGCGGCGTCAAGAAGCCCCACCGCTACCGGCCCGGCACCGTCGCGCTCCGAGAAATCAGGCGCTACCAAAAGAGCACCGAGCTGCTCATCCGCAAGCTGCCCTTCCAGCGCCTCGTGCGAGAGATCGCACAGGACTTCAAGACCGACCTGCGCTTCCAGAGCTCCGCCGTCATGGCGCTGCAGGAAGCCAGCGAGGCCTACCTCGTCGGCCTCTTCGAAGACACCAACCTGTGCGCCATCCACGCCAAGCGCGTCACCATCATGCCCAAGGACATCCAGCTGGCGCGCCGCATCCGCGGCGAGCGCGCCTAAGCAAGCTGCTGGCGACTGCACGACGCGCACAAACAAAAACGGCCCTTTTCAGGGCCACTACCACCTCTCGAGAGCGAGCAAAAACATTGTCGTCGTCGTCGTCAAGTCGTTCTTCCCCTCTCTTTTTTTTTTCCGGCGGACGGACGTACGTCGGTGTCCTCCTTCCTTCCTTCCTTGGGCCGCCGCCGACCGTCAAAGCGCCCGCCCCCTTTCTCTCTTTTTGCCCCCCCCTCCTCGTCGCCCCCACCAAAACAACGCGACCTACACACACAACATCGCATCGAGAACGAAAAAACAACAACAAATAATAAGGGCCACTGCTGCTTGGCACAAAAACGACACGACACCAAATCATATGTTTGTGCGTGTGTGCGATATAATAATAATGTAAATTAAAAATATACACGTAATAACGTGTGGCCTCCTCTCTCTCTCGCTCAGCTACCGAAGGCGAGCCCACAATTCGCACCATTTCTGTGGCCGCCGTCCAGGCGACACACGCAGGACAGGGCCTCCTCTCTTTCGGCATGTTTCACAACCCGAAGCCAAATACAACAAAAAAAAAAAAAAAAAAAAGGCGGCCAAATCTGTAACATAACAACAAGCTTATCAATTTGTTTTCTTTGCGTGGCGTGGCCGCCAAAACAAGAGAACAACAACAAACCAAACCAAGACCACACTGCTGGGGCCGAACACCACAGTGTGTATACAACCAAAAACAACGGCGGGCGCGCGGCCGCGCTAGCGCTACTCCACGCACAACCCCCCCATCAAATCACGTCATACAACAAAAAGAGAGCGCGGGCGGGCGCGGCGGCCGCACCACACTCACCAGACACAGACCCACCCCCGCAACGGCGCGCAACACGCATTGCTATATAGATTTCTTTTCTTTTTCTTTCTGTGTGGCGCGGCAAAACAAAAACAAAAAGAGAGGCAAGCCAGGCGGCCACGCGCGCGGCGCTCCAAACAGCAACAAAACGAAAAAACTACCAATACTAAAACTACTCCTCTCTCCCTGTCTGTCTCCTCCCCCCACAGGCCCGCTGTAAACAGCAACACGACAACTCAGCTCCTCGGCAAACATGTGATGGCCCTGAGAAGGGCCGTTTTGGGCGGCAACGCGCGGCGACGACCGCGGCAGGCAGGACAGCCGCCGTGCCTGGCGGCGGCGACGCGCGCTTTGGGCTGCTCGCCACTGCGTGGGGGGGACCGCAACCCAAACGGCTGCGCACTTTTCTCTCTGCTTTACTTCTTCTTCTTGGGCGACGCCTTCGCCTTCGACGGCGTCGTCGCCTTCTTGGGGCGGGGCGCCTTCGGCTTCTTCGTCGGAACCTTGGCAGCCTTCTTCGCCTTCGAGGGCGACTTGGCCTTGGCCGGCTTGGCCGCAGCAGCCTTCTTGGCCCCAGCGGGGGCGGCGGCGGCGCCGCCAGACGCCTTCTTGGCAGCGCCCGCCTTGCGCCCCGTAGCCGCCTTCACACCGCCAGCCTTCTTGGCGCCGGCAGCGCGGGCGCCCTTCTTCTCCTTGCTGGCCGCCGGAGCGGCGCGCCGCTTCTTGGCAGCGCCGGCGGCGCGCGCCTTGCCGCCCTCGGCCGAACCGCCGGCAGCTCCGCCTCCAGCCAGTTTAAACGAGCCGGACGCGCCCTTGCCCTTCGTCTGAACCAGCTCGCCGGCGACGACGGCCGACTTGAGGTACTTCTTGATAAACGGCGCCAGCTTCTCGGCGTCCAGCTTGTAGTGCGCCGCTATGTACTTCTTGATGGCCTGCAGCGACGACCCGCCGCGCTCCTTCAGGCTCTTGATGGCCGCCGTCACCATCTCAGAGGTGCGCGGGTGCGCAGGCTTGGCGCGCGGCTTCTTCGCAGACGCCGCCGCCGACTTGGCCTTCTTCGTCGTGCCCGTGGCCGCGGGGGCCGCAGCAGTCTCGTTCGTGGCCGCCTGATCCGCCATCTCCGTTCTTCACAGCAGAGGAAAGAGAAAAAAGAGCGACGACAAAAGCTGGCTGGCTGGCGCGCACGTACTACTACTCTGGTGTGTGTGCACGCGGGCGCAGAGCGGCAGGGAATAATCGCGGCGCGCCCGCGCACCGCCAGTGTCGCGAGCGGGCGCGGACGGCCAAGAGAGCGGCCGCCACTCTGCGCGCCGCCGCGCGCCGCCTCGCGCGCTTGCTACGCTCGCACGTCCGGCAGCGTGGCCGGCGTCGCCCCGCACCCGCGCCCACACCGCCCGCGCCATTCCGGCCACCAAGGATGGGGCTACCCGCTGGCCCGCTCGCGGCGCCCGCGCATCCCCACCGTCGTGCCGCAAAACGCCGCCAAAGTGCGCCTACCGCGCCAAACAGCCTGGCCACGCCCGCCGAGAATCGCCGCCCCCGCCCGAATGCCGCCCCCACGACCCCACCCAACGTACCGGCACAGTGCCCAAACCTTCGGCAACGCCTCCACACCGCCGCCCAGCCCGCCCTCCCCAAACGGCCGGCGGCGCGCGCCCCCAAAGCCAAGCGTGCGGCGATGACGGGCGTGCAAACCCGGCACCACCGACCCATCGCCTCCCATCCGCCGCGTCCCGTGCGTGCGGCACCCACCTGCCGCCGTCGCCACCCCCCCGTACGCCAGCCTCTCACCCTCGCCCGCACACGTCCACGCAACACACACATTCCCGCCACGTCGCCACACAAAATTGTCCCGGCAAAAATGCCGCCGCGCGGCGCGCACCGCAGCCCGCCCCCAAACAGCCACGGAAAAAACCTGCACCACCCACACACACCCCACGCTACGGGACAAGGGCGTCCGCCCACCGCACGCCGGCACAAGCGCGCGCGCACACACACACACACAGCAATAATTTGGGACGCGACACGCAAAACCGACGGGCGCCCTCTCCTCCTACGAGGCGCGGCGCGCTTCCCCTCGACAACCTTCGGGACAGGGGACACACACAGCCCACCGCCCCGGTACGCTACGCGTGTGTTTTCTTCTCTCTTTTCCTCTTTTTCTTCTCTTCTTGCTGCTTTCGGTGCTTCCTCGTCCTTTTCTTCGTTTCCTTCCGTTTCCCTTTTTCCCCCCGCCGACGCGCGCGACTACTCGACGCTAAACAACGTTCGGGGGGTCGGTAACGCGTTTCGTTTCTTCTTCTTCTTAAACAGCAAAACGTTACGTTTTTTTCATCGCAGCGCCCACACAGAGAGGCTTTCCTCCCTCTCTCTTGTACGCGGCGTTTTCGGGCGCTACCAGACACCCCTTTTACGTTCGGTTAGGTTAGGTTAGGTTAGGTTGCGCGTTAGGTTAGGTTAAGGAGGGGCTAGGTTAGGTTTAGGGGGGCTAGGTTAGGTTAAGGTTAACACTTCTTCAGAGGTTAGGTTTAAGGGAGGGGTTTGGGGGTTAGGTTAACGGGTTCAACGCACGTTGGGGGGGTTGGGTTAGGTTAGGTTAGGGGTCAGGTTAGGTCACAACCACACGTTAAAAAAAAAAACGGCTCACACGCGTTCAGGGGGAACGTCACAGCGCCGTTACCCAGCCGACCACGTGCGCCGTTCGTTAAAGCGGGGGCCACGGGCACAGGGCGGTCCCCGGCTGCCCGTTAAAACTTACCAAGGGTTGCGGCGTCAACAACGGCTTCGTCTTGGCGCGCATACAGCGCCGGCTCCCACACAAACCGCCCGCTCGTTCCAGCCACAATTTCCCCGAAAAAGAGGGCGCGCCCACCCAACAGGCGCACACAAAACACCGGAAAAACAACAACAAAAACAAACAGCACACACCGAAACGGGCGCGGCGGGCCCCGGCCACAAAACTGCAACACCCCCCGGCCACGGGCTACCGACCGTGGCACACACACACAAAACCCAACGGGCAATACCGGCCGCGCGACCAACCACGACGTTCGCCCCAAAAACACTACACTTACCGCCACCCACCCAGCCTCCCCATTTGCCACGCGTCACAACAGACAGTCGGCAACAGCAACGACAAAGACAAAACAGGGCAGCAGCACAGTCTGTCTGCTGCTGCCGCACCCCGAGCTCGCCGGTGCGGGCAACACACACACACACACACACACACACACACCCAAAGGCCATTCCTCTCGCTTTTGGTTTCCCCCCTTTGGGGCCGGCCCGGCCGTCCGGCCGTCCGTCCGTCCGTTCCTTCCACCCACCGCCTCCCCTCCAAAAAAAAAAAAAAAAAGGGGGGGGGGGGGCCGCCGCCAGCACAAACCACGACACACACCAGCCACAGCGGCGACCGCAGCCACGAAACGAGGGGGCCGCCTCATATTCGGACATACACTGAGGGAAACAACAAGAATACAAACCCAACAAGACAAGCGGCGGGACAAAAGAAAACAAACCGTCGACCAAGCGACTACCACCAAAAAAAATTGCACAAAGAGGACAGAAGGAACACACAAAACGGGACGACTGTTTCTCGTGTCACACGACGACGCGGCCGCTCGCCCGCACCACAACATTACCCACCTTCCGTCCGTCCGTCTCGCCGCCGCCCAGCCAAAACAAAACGCGCTCCCCCTCTCTCCACAACCACGCGCCGCGGCAACCGCCCGCCAACGCCCTCTCCTGGCCGCAGCAACCCGCCGCCGCCAGGGGGCGCGCGCACACCGCCAACTTCGCGGCCGGCCGCTGCTCACAAAGCAAAACGCGCCGCGCTCAAAACTCCGCCAAACAACGGAACTCGTATCGTCATATCTCTCCTCTGTTGGTGGGTTTTTCTTTCCTCTCTTTCTTTCTTTGCCTTTCCTCTACTCTCTTCCTGTTCCCCAAGCGACAACGACAACCCAAAAAAAGAAAAAAACACCACCGCCCTCCGCAAAAGTAGCACGTCACCCACAGCCGAAAAACGCCACCAAATTCCCGGGCCGCCTGCCTCCTCTCCCAGCCCCCATATATCCGAGCAACGCCGCGTCATATCGCCCCCCCCCCCCCATCTCCGACGACGCGCACCCTCGCTCACAGCCAGCCCGCCCACGTATGTATATTCGACGCCACACACACACACACAGAGACGCAAACCGCACAACAAAATTTGGCATCGCCATCGAAATAGGACAGTAATTAAAAAAAAATAAATAAAAAGGAACAAACAAGCCAAAACGGACACACAGAGGGCACGACAGACAATCCCGCTCTTCGGCTACAGACACATGTGGTGGCCCTGAAAAGGGCCGTTTTTGTTTCCGTGCACCCCCAAAGCACAGAGGCGGCAGCTTCTTTTTTTCGCCAATCACAGGAGAAAACAAGCCAGCCGACCGCTCTACTTCGAGCTCGTGTACTTGGTCACCGCCTTGGTGCCCTCGCTCACGGCGTGCTTGGCCAGCTCGCCGGGCAGCAACAGCCGCACAGCGGTCTGGATCTCGCGGGACGTGATCGTCGACCGCTTGTTGTAGTGCGCCAGGCGCGACGCCTCGGCAGCAATGCGCTCGAAAATGTCGTTCACAAAGCTGTTCATGATGCTCATCGCCTTCGACGAGATGCCCGTGTCAGGGTGCACCTGCTTCAGCACCTTGTAAATGTAGATGGCATAGCTCTCCTTCCTCTTGCGCTTCTTCTTCTTGTCGCCCTTCGAGATATTCTTCTGCGCCTTGCCCGCCTTCTTCGCGGCCTTTCCACTAGTCTTGGGCGGCATCTCGGTCAGCGACAGCGATCCGTACCGTACAGCTCAGCGTCTCTCAGCACAGTGGCCCGCTGCGCGCCCGCCGCGCGCCCTTTATAAAAGCTCGCCCGCTTCCCACCGCCGACCAATGGGGAGCGCGCGCAACCGGCCGCCGCACCCGAGGCCATAAAGGGGGGCGACCCGCCGCCAGCCGCCAATGTTTTAACTGCCAGGGAATAGGTCACGTCAATAATAACTGCGAGATGCCACCTAAATGCGTCCGCTGCGCAGGGAACCATGCATCCAGGGACTGCACCTGGAAAGAAGGTGACGCCCTGAAATGCGCAAACTGCGGAGGCGAGCACACAGCTAGCTACCTCGGGTGCCCAGCACAGAGGAGAGCGAAAGCGAGGCAACTGGGAGAGACGACACACAACAGAAACACGACCAGACACAACACACGCCACTACACCCAACCAAGCAACACGAAACAGAACAAACCACCTGAACCGACACAGACAAACAACACTAGGCCACCAGAACAGACAATACGCAACAACACAGAACGAACACAAACCAACAGCAAACACAAACAGGACGAACACAGGACATACTCGGAGGTGGTCTCCGCAAAGCCCACCACCACATCACACACCAAAAAAACACAAAAACAAGAAAAACAAACAACAAAGACAACACAACAAGCCCCACAAACACGCGCAGACACGGACACACCAATTCATCACTTCACACAAGCCCTCACCGAAGTAATCAAACTGGTGGACAAACTCATGACCACCATGACGATTAACTTCGAGAAAATCACCGCCGAAATAAGAACGGCAGTTAGGACTTCGCAGTCTACTGCGACAACAAGTGTCACAGCACCCTGCGATGGCTAGGATAACTATTCAGGGACTCAAGTTCTGTTCATTTAACGCCGAGAGCCTCTTCCCCCAGGCATTGGAATTCAAACAATTCCTGGCGGAAGAAGAGATAGACGTATGCATGGTGCAAGAAACACATCTAAAACCAGATGTCAGAGTAGCAGCACCAAACTACCTCAGTTATAGACGAGACCGACCAACTGCAGGGGGCGGGGTTGCAATATACATCAAAAGGGGGATTCCGCATCACCAAGTGTATACGCCAGAAATGTTGCAGTTGGAAACAGTAGCAATTGAGGTAGAGACAACCACAGGACCGGTAACTGTGGTGTCGGCATATCGTCAACCCAGCACCCACCATGTAGAACCACAAGACATAGCCAACCTAGGGCAAATGAGCCGAAAGCTGATAGTTGGGGGAGACCTCAACGCCAAGCACTCAGACTGGAATTCCAGGAGAACAAACACAGCTGGCAGAAACCTGAAACGCATCGCGCGCACCCACGACATGCACGTGTGGGCCCCAGAGGAACCCACACATTTTCCCAGGAACGGCAATAACCCAGACGTTATTGACGTAGCTGTCACTAAAGGTCTCGCAGGATTCGTGACCGCGACTTCGCTGAATAAAATGTCGTCCGATCACAATCCTGTCATCTTTGAAATAGACGTGGGCGGCTGGCTACCGACCACACAGCGAGGAATCTCGAATAAACATATCAACTGGGAACACTTCAAAGAAAAAGTGACAGCAGAACTGACAGACAACCCGCCTCCAACTGAGGAAACAGACGCAACGCTGAGAAGTTTCACCGCCGCGATCCTACAAGCAGCAAAGGGCGCTACACCTGACCGCCCCCCTGCCCCTCCTCCCACCCAGCGACTGCCACCCCAGCTGCTTGCCCAGATTAGGCACAAAAACAGGACCGCGAAGGAATGGAAACTAACGCGAAATCCGGACACCAGGAGGCTACTTAACAGGTTACAGAGAGAACTGAAGGTGTCGCTCACTGAGCACAGGAACCAGCAATGGTCAAACCGCCTTACAGCCCTCAAAGTGCAGGACAATAGCCTATGGCAAGCCACGAAGCAGTTCACAAAAAGACGCGCCAGGATGCCGCCTCTGCACGGCGAGAGAGGACTAGTGTTCAGTGCAAAAGACAAAGCCAATGCACTCGCCGACGTCTTTGAAAAGCAATTTACCCCAGCAGAGGCACAAGATCACCAGCATGAGAGAATGGTCCGACGGCAGTTAGCCGCTTTTCTCGAAGCGGATGACGACGTCAATGACGATATACCTGCCTTCTCGACAGAGGAGGTAGCGAAAGCCATCAGATCACTCCCTACAAAGAAAGCCCCAGGTCATGACTCCCTCACCAATGAACTGCTGAAACACCTGCCCCAGCTAGCGATTGAAAAGTTGACAGTAACCTTCAACGAGATTACGCGAACACAAAAATTCCCAAAACAGTGGAAACACGCGGAAGTGGTCGCGATCGCAAAGCCTGGAAAAGATCCCCTCTATCCACAGCACCACCGTCCCATAAGCTTGCTTCCCACACTAAGCAAGCTATATGAACGCCTCCTACTGGTACACATAGACCGACTCATACGTCGGGAAGAAATGCTCCCCCAATTCCAGTTCGGATTTCGCAATAACCACTCAGCTCCACAACAACTCATGCGAGTGGTCGAAGCCGCCACAGACGCCTTTAACCGGAAAGGCTACTGTGGCCTGGTACTACTTGATGTAGCTAAGGCCTTCGACAGTGTGTGGCACACAGGATTATTGTATAAGCTATACACATTAGGTTTCCCTGGCCAGGTAGTTAAATTACTGAAGAGTTATCTTAGCAATCGCACGTTCTGTGTCAAAGTAGATACTGCGAAGTCCACCAAACGCGGCATACGAGCTGGAGTCCCACAGGGATCGGTGCTAGGCCCAGTGTTGTACAACCTGTACACCGCCGACACACCGACAGCCCCACAGACTCACACAGCCCAGTATGCCGACGATACAGCTTTCTTCGCCACAGGCAGTAACAGGAGAATAGTCACACAAAAGCTACAAAATCTCTTACACAATACAGAAAAATGGGCCAAAAAATGGCGCATTACAATAAATAGTGAAAAGACACAGGCCCTGATGCTAACTCAGAGGCGAGGAAAGCGTTCACCCGTACAAAGACGGCGGGAAAATATCCCGCTCAGACTACACAGGAGGGACATACCTTGGAGGGGAACCGCCAAGTACCTAGGTGTAACAATAGACCAGCGACTCACGTGGAAGGCGCACGTAAATGATATTCGCAAAAAGGCAAATGCAAGACTGAATGTCATTTACCCTATACTAAACAGGCACAGCAGTTTGGCGGCCACAACGGGTGTGCGACTCTACTGCACACTCGTAAGGCCAATTATCGAATATGCTTGTCCTGTCTGGGGCTATGCAGCCAAAACCCACATCGGGAGGCTGCAAAGAATCCAGAACAGGGCACTTAGACGTGCTATCCATGTCGACCAAAGGTTCCCTACGGTCGACACACACGAAGCCACCGAAATGAAACCGCTAATAGAGCGTTACAGAGAACTCGCGGTCGGCTTCTACGAAACCGCGAGAAACTCAAATAACCAGCTAATCAAAAATCTCGGGACCTACCCGAACACACAACAAAAATACAAGAGGCCGAAATCCCTCGTAAACCAACAACAGTAAAAGCAAATAAAATCGCATAAAAATTAGGACAATACAAAAGGTTAGGGGCACATAAAACTGCCAAAAATTTTCACAGTCACCTTGAAGGAAATGTCAAAAGACAACACCCTTCCCCTTAAGAACATATAAATAATATGCAGCGAGCGAGCGCCAGCCGCGTTCACTCAGCTGCTCGACTCGCTGCGGGTCGGATCTTCGCTACTACAGCTCTCGTCTCGCACCGACTTCCACAACCAGCCATGTCCGGACGCGGAAAGGGCGGCAAAGTCAAGGGAAAGTCAAAGTCCCGCTCCAGCCGGGCAGGACTCCAGTTCCCCGTCGGCAGAATCCACAGGCTGCTGCGAAAGGGAAACTACGCCGAGCGCGTCGGCGCCGGAGCGCCAGTCTACCTGGCCGCCGTCATGGAGTACCTCGCCGCTGAGGTGCTCGAGTTGGCCGGCAACGCGGCGCGCGACAACAAGAAGACGCGCATCATCCCGCGCCACCTCCAGCTCGCCATCCGCAACGACGAGGAGCTCAACAAGCTCCTGTCGGGCGTCACCATCGCACAGGGCGGTGTCCTGCCCAACATCCAGGCCGTCCTGCTGCCAAAGAAGACCGAGAAGAAGGCATAAGCAGCCAGCCTCCCCCTCCCTCGTGGTCGCAAAGCGCGCGCCGTGCCGTGTGTCGTGTGGTGGTGCCAGTCTCCTGGCACCCCACCCACCCACCCACCCGCGCGCCGCGGTCTGTGCACAATCGGCCCTTTTCAGGGCCACCATACACCTTTCGGCAAACAGAGCAAAATTCGGTCGTCCGTCTACTACTGAAACCTAACCTAACCTACGCTACGCTTGGGGGGCGGCGCGAGTATCGCGGCTTCACACGCACCCCCGGCCGCCCGTCACAGGTCCTGCCCACAAACAGACCACGGCGACGGAAAAACAAACAAAAAAAGACCAGACCAGCACAAAAGAAACACTAGTATATGCACGCTACTAGAGGTAGGGGGCGCCCGCGTCAGCACACGCCGCTTTTACCCCCCTCTCTCCCTCCTCTTGCCCCCCCGTTGCCGACAGTGTGGCGCGCGCACACACAACCGCGGGGGCAACAAACGCGAGGAGAGCCACGAAATCAAAAACAGCGGCTGCTGGCTGGCTGGCCG
Source organism: Locusta migratoria (assembly GCA_026315105.1). NCBI lineage: Eukaryota > Metazoa > Arthropoda > Insecta > Orthoptera > Acrididae > Locusta > Locusta migratoria. The sequence continues at coordinate 11,383 of JAOYRU010001349.1, read as the reverse complement.
CCGCGCGTCTTCGGAAGGGACGCCACACACTCTTTTCTTTTTCTTTTCTCGCCGTCCTTTCTTTCTTTACCACCAATCCCTCCCTCCTCTCTCTCGGCCGCATCCCACACACACCGGGCACCATCCGTCGCAACAGCAACCACATCACACGCTCGCTCGCGAAAACAATAATAAAATACGAAAAGGGCCCCCCCCAAAACACACAACTAAAATATATAATATCTAACGGAGGAAACACCTCCTCTCTCTCAACAAAAAACAACAAACGACGACACGACTACAACTTTGCACTTTCTCTCGAACACAAGTGTGGTGGCCCTGAAAAGGGCCGTTTTGTCGCCTCCTCCTCCTTTCCCCGCCCACCCGCGCCTTCCGCCCTGCCACAGACAAGACGGACGCGCGCGGGGGGGAACACTGTTTGTTGTTCTCTTTTTCGTTCGCCCCCATGGCAGTGGCAGGCAGGGAAAAGAGCCGCAAAAACCGACAGACGGGGACGCTGCCTTAACCGCCGAAACCGTACAGGGTGCGCCCCTGCCTCTTCAGGGCGTACACCACGTCCATGGCGGTCACCGTCTTGCGCTTCGCGTGCTCCGTGTACGTCACCGCGTCGCGGATCACGTTCTCCAGGAACACCTTCAGCACGCCGCGCGTCTCCTCGTAGATCAGACCGGAGATGCGCTTCACGCCGCCTCGGCGCGCCAGGCGGCGGATCGCCGGCTTCGTGATGCCCTGGATGTTGTCACGCAGCACCTTGCGGTGCCGCTTGGCGCCACCCTTGCCGAGCCCCTTTCCTCCCTTGCCGCGGCCAGTCATCTTCTTCCTACGGTCGGTCGGCTAAAAAAACAGCTAGTGTGTCTCAGGCAGCGGCGCGACGGCTCCTCTCCTCACGCTGGCGAGTCAGCTACAAACACGGCCCGGCCGGCGCCGGCCCCCCTATATAGACTCTGGCCGCCTTCCCCCACCACGCCGCACCGAGGGCATATAAGCGCGCGCCGCGCCCGCGCCCGCGCTACACACTCGAGTCAGTGATGTCGGACGAGACGGACGCACGCGCCGAGCGCTCCGCAATGTCGCACACTGACGTAGTCGCGACTACTCCTGTGGACAGGGCCGCGTCCCTGTACACAGAAGGGGTCGAGTCGAGCGCCCCAGTAGCACACCCGCGTACTACTGTGGCGGCTCCTCCCCCGACGAGTGTCGCTGCGGTTACAGTAACCAGCGAAAACGTGGCACCCGACACGTTCGCGAGTGTTAGTATCGTTCCCGCGCCGCCCGCCAGTTCGTCTGCAGCGACGCAGCCTAACGATCAACTCACCGTCACAGAGCACCAGGAGACTAATGCAGCTCTCCAAATGCTCGTGAGCTTACTACCGCACGCCGAAGCTGCTCCACTAGTGGACTCCGAGGACGGAGAACCTATGGAACAGGAGCAGATCTCCAGAAAACGCGCGCAATCGGACGACTTACCAGCCGCCAGTAAGTACAGGAAGGAAAGCACTACGCCTCCTCCTACCAGAACTGCCCGCCGTAGGTCGCGGACACGCAGAATAGTGGACGAGGAAGGCTTCGTGGTACCTACAAAGACCGCGAGAGCCACGCCAACACCAACCAACGCACCTGTCGACACTACAAACAGCTTTGGAGCCCTCAGTGACTCCGAAGAAGACGACGACATAGTGCTACCTCCACCACAACAACGCCGCACGCCTCCGCCGGTAGTGATCAAGTTTACTGGCAGCTGCAGAGAGCTTCAAAACGCTCTTAACCTCGCGGTGGGACGTGATAACTACTCTCTCCGTGTTACTGGCGATGAACTGTACAAAACCAGTGTTAAGACAACGGAACACTACAAAATAGTGACCGACTTGGTGCAAGCTCGCGGGTGGAACTTCTATACATACAGCACAAGCCGCGTGAAACCGATCAAAGTGGTTTTTCGCTATCTCCCGAGGTCTCTGAAGACGGAAGAAATCAAGGAAGACCTCGAACACATGGGTTACGCAGTGGACGAAGTTATAAAAATGAAACCTCGTCGCACCCGCGGAAAAGGACCCCTCATACTAGTGATCGCCAACAACACCGCGGAAAACAGGAAACTGTTTAAACTCTCGCGCATCGGTAACATGGAGTGTAAAGCGGAACCGCTGAGGAACAAAGCGGCATTCGCCCAGTGTTACCGCTGTTTGGCGCCGGGACACGTATCAAAATACTGCGCCATGCCGGACTACTGCGTACGGTGCGGCCAAGAACACGCTACGGAAACGTGCGCACTTAAAGGCAAACCGCACAAGGACTTCGTCCCGACCTGCAGATTGTGCGAGGGCAACCACGTGGCTTGCTATCGTGGATGTCCCGTGCTAAAATCGTACGCCGCCCGCGTGCGCGGGAACGGGAGACAGCAGCAGGGACAAAGGAGGCCAGCCACCAGTTCCCGCCACACAGCCGAGGACGCCACCAACAAAGACAGCCGAGGCAGGAGAGGTCGTCGCAGGGGAGCATCGACCTCCAGAGCCCGCGAAAACGCAGGTCAGTCTCGCCAGAACGGCGCCACGCTGGACAGCACGCCGGCCGGCGCACGCCGACCGCCATCGCGCTCGGCCGAGCGCGATGGCGGGCAAGCCACGCGGGCCACTGCGCGCCCAGCGGTGCCCCCACCCTCGGCCGGCCGCCAGGCCGGCAGCCGCGAGGAAGCTCCGCCCACCGCAGCGCCTCGCCGGACTCCGCCTCCTGCGCCGCAGCCCGGCCGCGACGACCAATCAGCGCGGCCCGCACAGCGACGCGACCCGGCCAGCCAGCAGCCAGCTCCCCACCCGGGCAGCGCGGCCGACTTCCCCCCGCCACGATGGCGGCGCGACACACAACAACAAACTTCCATCCGCCATGCTGTCGGCCAAGATGGTGGACACGCGGAACGCAGCCAAAACGCGGACCGCCATGTTGTCGGCCCCAGCAGGGACGAGGAACGCATGGAGAGAATGCTCCGCTGTATGGAGCAGATGATGCTACAGATGACGCAAATGATGGCCGTGGTGCAACAACTAGCATCTGCCGTCCAGCCTACGACATCCCACCATGCCTGAACGCGCGAGGGGATTAAAAGTCTGCGTCTTCAACGCCGAAGGTTTACTGAAACAAGGCGGCGAATTCAGACAACTTATTCGAGACGAAGACATCGATGTATGTCTAGTCTCGGAAACTCACCTGAAACCGGGCGTACGCGTCGGCGTAGCGAACTACCAGTGCTACCGCTACGACCGACCGACGCACGGCGGCGGCACGGCAGTATACGTGCGGAGATCACTGCGGCATCACCAAACTTACGTCCCAGACCTCACTGCAGCAGAAGCAAATGCAGTAACGGTCGAAACCACACATGGGAAGATCACCTTCTGTGCAGTCTACAGGCCGCCATCGCAGAGATTCGCCCCTGAAGACTACCACAAACTACTTTCCCTACAGGGGAAGCTCTTCATAGGGGGCGATTTCAACGCGAAACACGCGGCGTGGAACAGCCGCCTAACCAACGCAAATGGTCGCCGCCTGTTAAGGATCATTGAGAGGCACGACGCAATCGCTGTCGCCCCTCATGACCCAACGCACTTCCCACGTAACGGCAATCAACCGGACATAATTGACTTCGCGATCTTGAAGGGGACGCGCGTCCACGTCACCGCAAACACAAGACCGAAGATGTCTTCAGACCACGCCCCCATCGTGTTTGAACTGGACGCAGACGCACCACCTGTCGCCAGCAGGGGCCTGGACATACGCGGAATAAACTGGGATGCATACCGCGACGATATCTCGGACGCACTGGCAGCAACACCTGACGCCACAACACACGGCGCAGACGCGGCGCTAGACCACGTCACGCGCTGTATAGTGGACGCCGCTACAATGGCAACACCTGAGCGTCAAGAAGCCGCACACTGCAAGACGAAGCCGCTCCCGCAACACCTAAGGGACGCGATCACGGCTAAAAACCGCCTGCAGCGTGAGTGGCAACTAACTCGCGACCCTGCAACAAAAAGGGAGCTCAACAGAATGTGCAGACACATTAAGGCGGATGTGGATGCACACAGAAACCAAGAGTGGGCCCAGAAGATACGGCAACTCAACATAGAAGACGGGTCGGCGTGGAAAGCTTTGAAGAGCCAACTGCGTCGATCGCAACGCATACCGCCGCTTCGTGTAGGTGCGGAGTTTGTCAGCGAACCGACCGCTAAAGCAAACGCACTAGCGGACGTATTTGCGGCAAACTTCACACCTATAAACGACCCAGTGGACGCTGCCCACATCGCCGAGGTCGCCGATCGTCTACCACAGTACCTAGACGACCAGAATGACGTCGACGAGATACCCTTAATCAACAACGAAGAAGTACAGCGGCAACTTCGACGGCTAAACCAGAAGAAGGCTGGCGGTCCTGACAACGTGACAAACACGCTTCTGAAGCAGCTCCCGGACGCGGCAACAGATGTTTTGACCAACATCTTTAACCAGATAATCACCACCAGACAATTTCCAGCGTGCTGGAAACACGCTGAAATCGTCGCCCTGCCCAAGCCGGGCAAAGACGTCCGAGAAGCGAAGAACTACAGGCCGATCAGCCTCCTTCCGGCACTGTCAAAAGTGTTCGAAAGGCTGTATCTCTGTCGACTTCAGGCTCACATGGAAGAAGAAGGACTTCTACCCAACGAGCAGTTCGGCTTTCGGCGCAGCCACGCAACTACGCATCAACTACTGCGCCTAACGGAGGAAGCGTTTGGTGCTGTTGACCGACGCGAGTACTTCGGCGCTCTTTTGCTCGACGTGTCTCGTGCCTTCGACTCCGTGTGGCATGACGGCCTCCTTTACAAGTTACTTGTAATGGGGGTACCTGTGTCACACGTTAAGCTCCTTAGGAGCTACTTAGAGGAAAGGTCGTTTCACGTTCGGGCAGCCAGTGGAATTTCCACGGAGCGACGAGTACTCGCGGGTGTACCTCAAGGCTCGGTCATCGGCCCAACACTGTACTCCTTATACACCGCCGACCTCCCGCGTACAGACCGCGTCAAAACGGCCTTATACGCGGACGACACGGCGCTCTTCACGCGCAGCTGGAGTGTACAAGTCCTTCAGCAGCGACTACAACGCGCCACCGACGAGCTCGACGCCTGGGCGACGAAGTGGAGGCTCGCCTATAATGGCGAAAAATCGCAAGCCATAATCATCACCACGCGCCGGATACCACCAAACGCGCCGACAGTCGCAGTTCGAGGAGTGCCGGTACCGTGGAGTGCCACAGCCACATACCTGGGCGTCATGTTAGACCGCCGTCTAACCTGGCGTCCTCACATCGAGAGCGTCCGACAACAAGCAACGGGACGCATGAAAATGCTCTACCCATTGCTCAACCCGACGTCGACGCTGCCTGATGACGTGGGCCTCACATTATACAAGGCCGCAATACGGCCAAAAATTGAATACGCCGCTATAGTGTGGGGCAACACTGCAGACACCAACCTGCAACGCCTACAGGTCGTGCAAAACAGAGCACTACGGCTGGCCCTCCACCTTCCATGGGACTTCCCGACTGATGACCTACACCAGCTGGCAGACGTCCCAAAATTACGCGCCAGGTTCCGCCAACAAGCAGCGAGTTTTTACGAGAAGACTGCTAACTCTCGTAATCCATTAGTGAGGGAGTTGGGAACACGACCTCACTGGCGTCTGAATCTACGGTGGCCCGACCTTCTGCGGCCGCAGAACGCAGAAGAAGCACCGTAAGAATCAACACAAGGCTGCCACATGCAGTCCCCAAGACAACCTGCTGCATAACACAGCAATCTTAAGACTCAACATGCTCAAGAAGCAGAGCAACTAAGCCAATCCAAACATCCTCAACACTAAGAAGAAAACGCACATGATGAAGGCAAGGTAGCTATAGGCCACCAGAACTTCAAACAAAGTGTACGAGAAGCACAAAGAAGTGTACTTCTCCACTTGATGCAGGCGGGCCCGCGCTACAGTTTTCGCCGAGAGGCCGTCCCGCACGCACCCTCGCCCGCCCGCTCGCTCGCTCCGTTCTCGTCCGACATGGCCCGCACAAAGCAGACGGCCCGCAAGTCCACCGGCGGAAAGGCGCCGCGCAAACAGCTCGCCACCAAGGCGGCGAGGAAGAGCGCGCCCGCCACCGGCGGCGTCAAGAAGCCCCACCGCTACCGGCCCGGCACCGTCGCGCTCCGAGAAATCAGGCGCTACCAAAAGAGCACCGAGCTGCTCATCCGCAAGCTGCCCTTCCAGCGCCTCGTGCGAGAGATCGCACAGGACTTCAAGACCGACCTGCGCTTCCAGAGCTCCGCCGTCATGGCGCTGCAGGAAGCCAGCGAGGCCTACCTCGTCGGCCTCTTCGAAGACACCAACCTGTGCGCCATCCACGCCAAGCGCGTCACCATCATGCCCAAGGACATCCAGCTGGCGCGCCGCATCCGCGGCGAGCGCGCCTAAGCAAGCTGCTGGCGACTGCACGACGCGCACAAACAAAAACGGCCCTTTTCAGGGCCACTACCACCTCTCGAGAGCGAGCAAAAACATTGTCGTCGTCGTCGTCAAGTCGTTCTTCCCCTCTCTTTTTTTTTTCCGGCGGACGGACGTACGTCGGTGTCCTCCTTCCTTCCTTCCTTGGGCCGCCGCCGACCGTCAAAGCGCCCGCCCCCTTTCTCTCTTTTTGCCCCCCCCTCCTCGTCGCCCCCACCAAAACAACGCGACCTACACACACAACATCGCATCGAGAACGAAAAAACAACAACAAATAATAAGGGCCACTGCTGCTTGGCACAAAAACGACACGACACCAAATCATATGTTTGTGCGTGTGTGCGATATAATAATAATGTAAATTAAAAATATACACGTAATAACGTGTGGCCTCCTCTCTCTCTCGCTCAGCTACCGAAGGCGAGCCCACAATTCGCACCATTTCTGTGGCCGCCGTCCAGGCGACACACGCAGGACAGGGCCTCCTCTCTTTCGGCATGTTTCACAACCCGAAGCCAAATACAACAAAAAAAAAAAAAAAAAAAAGGCGGCCAAATCTGTAACATAACAACAAGCTTATCAATTTGTTTTCTTTGCGTGGCGTGGCCGCCAAAACAAGAGAACAACAACAAACCAAACCAAGACCACACTGCTGGGGCCGAACACCACAGTGTGTATACAACCAAAAACAACGGCGGGCGCGCGGCCGCGCTAGCGCTACTCCACGCACAACCCCCCCATCAAATCACGTCATACAACAAAAAGAGAGCGCGGGCGGGCGCGGCGGCCGCACCACACTCACCAGACACAGACCCACCCCCGCAACGGCGCGCAACACGCATTGCTATATAGATTTCTTTTCTTTTTCTTTCTGTGTGGCGCGGCAAAACAAAAACAAAAAGAGAGGCAAGCCAGGCGGCCACGCGCGCGGCGCTCCAAACAGCAACAAAACGAAAAAACTACCAATACTAAAACTACTCCTCTCTCCCTGTCTGTCTCCTCCCCCCACAGGCCCGCTGTAAACAGCAACACGACAACTCAGCTCCTCGGCAAACATGTGATGGCCCTGAGAAGGGCCGTTTTGGGCGGCAACGCGCGGCGACGACCGCGGCAGGCAGGACAGCCGCCGTGCCTGGCGGCGGCGACGCGCGCTTTGGGCTGCTCGCCACTGCGTGGGGGGGACCGCAACCCAAACGGCTGCGCACTTTTCTCTCTGCTTTACTTCTTCTTCTTGGGCGACGCCTTCGCCTTCGACGGCGTCGTCGCCTTCTTGGGGCGGGGCGCCTTCGGCTTCTTCGTCGGAACCTTGGCAGCCTTCTTCGCCTTCGAGGGCGACTTGGCCTTGGCCGGCTTGGCCGCAGCAGCCTTCTTGGCCCCAGCGGGGGCGGCGGCGGCGCCGCCAGACGCCTTCTTGGCAGCGCCCGCCTTGCGCCCCGTAGCCGCCTTCACACCGCCAGCCTTCTTGGCGCCGGCAGCGCGGGCGCCCTTCTTCTCCTTGCTGGCCGCCGGAGCGGCGCGCCGCTTCTTGGCAGCGCCGGCGGCGCGCGCCTTGCCGCCCTCGGCCGAACCGCCGGCAGCTCCGCCTCCAGCCAGTTTAAACGAGCCGGACGCGCCCTTGCCCTTCGTCTGAACCAGCTCGCCGGCGACGACGGCCGACTTGAGGTACTTCTTGATAAACGGCGCCAGCTTCTCGGCGTCCAGCTTGTAGTGCGCCGCTATGTACTTCTTGATGGCCTGCAGCGACGACCCGCCGCGCTCCTTCAGGCTCTTGATGGCCGCCGTCACCATCTCAGAGGTGCGCGGGTGCGCAGGCTTGGCGCGCGGCTTCTTCGCAGACGCCGCCGCCGACTTGGCCTTCTTCGTCGTGCCCGTGGCCGCGGGGGCCGCAGCAGTCTCGTTCGTGGCCGCCTGATCCGCCATCTCCGTTCTTCACAGCAGAGGAAAGAGAAAAAAGAGCGACGACAAAAGCTGGCTGGCTGGCGCGCACGTACTACTACTCTGGTGTGTGTGCACGCGGGCGCAGAGCGGCAGGGAATAATCGCGGCGCGCCCGCGCACCGCCAGTGTCGCGAGCGGGCGCGGACGGCCAAGAGAGCGGCCGCCACTCTGCGCGCCGCCGCGCGCCGCCTCGCGCGCTTGCTACGCTCGCACGTCCGGCAGCGTGGCCGGCGTCGCCCCGCACCCGCGCCCACACCGCCCGCGCCATTCCGGCCACCAAGGATGGGGCTACCCGCTGGCCCGCTCGCGGCGCCCGCGCATCCCCACCGTCGTGCCGCAAAACGCCGCCAAAGTGCGCCTACCGCGCCAAACAGCCTGGCCACGCCCGCCGAGAATCGCCGCCCCCGCCCGAATGCCGCCCCCACGACCCCACCCAACGTACCGGCACAGTGCCCAAACCTTCGGCAACGCCTCCACACCGCCGCCCAGCCCGCCCTCCCCAAACGGCCGGCGGCGCGCGCCCCCAAAGCCAAGCGTGCGGCGATGACGGGCGTGCAAACCCGGCACCACCGACCCATCGCCTCCCATCCGCCGCGTCCCGTGCGTGCGGCACCCACCTGCCGCCGTCGCCACCCCCCCCGTACGCCAGCCTCTCACCCTCGCCCGCACACGTCCACGCAACACACACATTCCCGCCACGTCGCCACACAAAATTGTCCCGGCAAAAATGCCGCCGCGCGGCGCGCACCGCAGCCCGCCCCCAAACAGCCACGGAAAAAACCTGCACCACCCACACACACCCCACGCTACGGGACAAGGGCGTCCGCCCACCGCACGCCGGCACAAGCGCGCGCGCACACACACACACACAGCAATAATTTGGGACGCGACACGCAAAACCGACGGGCGCCCTCTCCTCCTACGAGGCGCGGCGCGCTTCCCCTCGACAACCTTCGGGACAGGGGACACACACAGCCCACCGCCCCGGTACGCTACGCGTGTGTTTTCTTCTCTCTTTTCCTCTTTTTCTTCTCTTCTTGCTGCTTTCGGTGCTTCCTCGTCCTTTTCTTCGTTTCCTTCCGTTTCCCTTTTTCCCCCCGCCGACGCGCGCGACTACTCGACGCTAAACAACGTTCGGGGGGTCGGTAACGCGTTTCGTTTCTTCTTCTTCTTAAACAGCAAAACGTTACGTTTTTTTCATCGCAGCGCCCACACAGAGAGGCTTTCCTCCCTCTCTCTTGTACGCGGCGTTTTCGGGCGCTACCAGACACCCCTTTTACGTTCGGTTAGGTTAGGTTAGGTTAGGTTGCGCGTTAGGTTAGGTTAAGGAGGGGCTAGGTTAGGTTTAGGGGGGCTAGGTTAGGTTAAGGTTAACACTTCTTCAGAGGTTAGGTTTAAGGGAGGGGTTTGGGGGTTAGGTTAACGGGTTCAACGCACGTTGGGGGGGTTGGGTTAGGTTAGGTTAGGGGTCAGGTTAGGTCACAACCACACGTTAAAAAAAAAACGGCTCACACGCGTTCAGGGGGAACGTCACAGCGCCGTTACCCAGCCGACCACGTGCGCCGTTCGTTAAAGCGGGGGCCACGGGCACAGGGCGGTCCCCGGCTGCCCGTTAAAACTTACCAAGGGTTGCGGCGTCAACAACGGCTTCGTCTTGGCGCGCATACAGCGCCGGCTCCCACACAAACCGCCCGCTCGTTCCAGCCACAATTTCCCCGAAAAAGAGGGCGCGCCCACCCAACAGGCGCACACAAAACACCGGAAAAACAACAACAAAAACAAACAGCACACACCGAAACGGGCGCGGCGGGCCCCGGCCACAAAACTGCAACACCCCCCGGCCACGGGCTACCGACCGTGGCACACACACACAAAACCCAACGGGCAATACCGGCCGCGCGACCAACCACGACGTTCGCCCCAAAAACACTACACTTACCGCCACCCACCCAGCCTCCCCATTTGCCACGCGTCACAACAGACAGTCGGCAACAGCAACGACAAAGACAAAACAGGGCAGCAGCACAGTCTGTCTGCTGCTGCCGCACCCCGAGCTCGCCGGTGCGGGCAACACACACACACACACACACACACACACACCCAAAGGCCATTCCTCTCGCTTTTGGTTTCCCCCCTTTGGGGCCGGCCCGGCCGTCCGGCCGTCCGTCCGTCCGTTCCTTCCACCCACCGCCTCCCCTCCAAAAAAAAAAAAAAAAAGGGGGGGGGGGGGCCGCCGCCAGCACAAACCACGACACACACCAGCCACAGCGGCGACCGCAGCCACGAAACGAGGGGGCCGCCTCATATTCGGACATACACTGAGGGAAACAACAAGAATACAAACCCAACAAGACAAGCGGCGGGACAAAAGAAAACAAACCGTCGACCAAGCGACTACCACCAAAAAAAATTGCACAAAGAGGACAGAAGGAACACACAAAACGGGACGACTGTTTCTCGTGTCACACGACGACGCGGCCGCTCGCCCGCACCACAACATTACCCACCTTCCGTCCGTCCGTCTCGCCGCCGCCCAGCCAAAACAAAACGCGCTCCCCCTCTCTCCACAACCACGCGCCGCGGCAACCGCCCGCCAACGCCCTCTCCTGGCCGCAGCAACCCGCCGCCGCCAGGGGGCGCGCGCACACCGCCAACTTCGCGGCCGGCCGCTGCTCACAAAGCAAAACGCGCCGCGCTCAAAACTCCGCCAAACAACGGAACTCGTATCGTCATATCTCTCCTCTGTTGGTGGGTTTTTCTTTCCTCTCTTTCTTTCTTTGCCTTTCCTCTACTCTCTTCCTGTTCCCCAAGCGACAACGACAACCCAAAAAAAGAAAAAAACACCACCGCCCTCCGCAAAAGTAGCACGTCACCCACAGCCGAAAAACGCCACCAAATTCCCGGGCCGCCTGCCTCCTCTCCCAGCC
>JAOYRU010001348.1:0-27331 GCA_026315105.1 Locusta migratoria | reverse complement strand
TCCAAATTGCTGTAGTGACGTTCACGCGTGAGCATTCTTGTACAATCAGCTGTGCTAAAACGCATGTGGCAGCTTTCTTTCTTTCTCCTATTTTTCTTTTCCTCCTCCGGAAAAAAAAGAAAAGAAAAAATGAGAGTGCAAAATTGGCAGCGGTGGGATTCGAACCCACGCCTCCGAAGAGACTGGTGCCTTAAACCAGCGCCTTAGACCGCTCGGCCACGCTACCAGCGCAGAGGTTACGGCCCTTTCTTTCATATGTTGTTTCTTCATCAGTGAATGGCGTAAGGTCACATAACATTCTTTGGCTGTTGATCCATCACACGTCAAACTTGTATCCCTTTCGGCTACGGCATAGCTCTTTCGCCGTGTTTCCAAAGTCTCCTTTCCATGCAGCTAATGAAACAGTAGCGGGAACTCGGTACTCATTATTATTTGTACTGCAGGAGAGAGCACACATATTTGAAAATTATTAACTACTGTAAGTCGAATTCAGAGTGGTGCGAAAAATTTGAAAGCTGCCGTGACCAGGATTCGAACCTGGGTTATTGCGGCCACAACGCAATGTCCTAACCACTAGACGATCACGGCTACGATTCCAACGAGTCTCTGCTCCTCTTGTTCTGCAAGTTCGTACTACTTGGCGAACGCAGAAGCAAAACGATAGCCGTTCATCGTCCCTTAGACAACGTGTGCACACCACAAAATCATGTACCTACACTGGTAGCCCGCTAATCTGCGTACTACGTGTGCAGTTACTTTCTTTTTCGGCGTTCACGTCCATCGCGGCTGCTTGGAGACCTCCTCGTTTGCACTTTCGTGTTTCGACAACGTTGCTCCTTAACAAATGGGCAAAGAACCCAAGTCCCTAGGTGCTGTCATCTTGAATCAACAACCGATATTTACTGTAACTTTCCACGAGCGTCAGGCGAGTAACGGTAAGACAATTGGCATAAGAGAAACACCAGAACAAGCATTCCGGTGCCGGGAATCGAACCCGGGCCTCCTGGGTGAAAGCCAGGGATCCTAGCCACTAGACCACACCGGACTACAAATAGAAAGCCAACTGCTATGCTGAATGCACACCCACACGCTTCCTCACTGATTATTCACATTCGAAGAAAGGTATGTCCATGACTTATTTCGTAATGACGATCGCCAGCAATAACGAAGCTCACAAAACTCACGAAAGAAACAGCTGATTACAATATAATGCTCGTTGTTATGTGCATCGTCTAACAGTGTAGCGCGCACTCGTTGCCACCTAATTGACACGTGTCTCTGCCTTTGCTCTCCTTACTGCAGAGCGCCATTTTATAAAAGGGGAAAAAAATCGGGTTTCTGCACTGCCCACCAGAATTCGACAGAGGAAGAAAACAGATGGCAGCGGTGGGATTCGAACCCACGCCTCCGAGGAGACTGGTACCTGAAACCAGCGCCTTAGACCGCTCGGCCACGCTACCTTGCGTGCACGGACGGCATGTGTGTTGTCTCGTTGCAGACGACACCACACCGTCTTGGCTTAAAAGACGTGCGTGCGTGCGGCGGCGGCGACGACGACGTTTTAAATCATAGACACTAAGTGTGTATAATTTGCAGTAATCAAACAGTCCTATTTCTTTCGAGTCGTCTACCATTCACCTGCGATTATCAATTTACAATCCGTAACTAGTAAGGGTGGTTTGTTTTCGCAAAATTGTCATTGACACTGTGCAATTCGGCAGATTTTTCCACGTTAGGTGAGTAGTGCCTCAGACACTTCACCACATGCATAGCGACACTTCGCTACTAGTCTGACATTACGTCTGGTTGCTTCGAAAATCACGAAATGTAAGGGTGCGGCTCTAGCTGGGAGCATTTCGCGAGTACCTGTGTGCTAATGTATGTCCAAATTGCTGTAGTGACGTTCACGCGTGAGCATTCTTGTACAATCAGCTGTGCTAAAACGCATGTGGCAGCTTTCTTTCTTTCTCCTATTTTTCTTTTCCTCCTCCGGAAAAAAAAGAAAAGAAAAAATGAGAGTGCAAAATTGGCAGCGGTGGGATTCGAACCCACGCCTCCGAAGAGACTGGTGCCTTAAACCAGCGCCTTAGACCGCTCGGCCACGCTACCAGCGCAGAGGTTACGGCCCTTTCTTTCATATGTTGTTTCTTCATCAGTGAATGGCGTAAGGTCACATAACATTCTTTGGCTGTTGATCCATCACACGTCAAACTTGTATCCCTTTCGGCTACGGCATAGCTCTTTCGCCGTGTTTCCAAAGTCTCCTTTCCATGCAGCTAATGAAACAGTAGCGGGAACTCGGTACTCATTATTATTTGTACTGCAGGAGAGAGCACACATATTTGAAAATTATTAACTACTGTAAGTCGAATTCAGAGTGGTGCGAAAAATTTGAAAGCTGCCGTGACCAGGATTCGAACCTGGGTTATTGCGGCCACAACGCAATGTCCTAACCACTAGACGATCACGGCTACGATTCCAACGAGTCTCTGCTCCTCTTGTTCTGCAAGTTCGTACTACTTGGCGAACGCAGAAGCAAAACGATAGCCGTTCATCGTCCCTTAGACAACGTGTGCACACCACAAAATCATGTACCTACACTGGTAGCCCGCTAATCTGCGTACTACGTGTGCAGTTACTTTCTTTTTCGGCGTTCACGTCCATCGCGGCTGCTTGGAGACCTCCTCGTTTGCACTTTCGTGTTTCGACAACGTTGCTCCTTAACAAATGGGCAAAGAACCCAAGTCCCTAGGTGCTGTCATCTTGAATCAACAACCGATATTTACTGTAACTTTCCACGAGCGTCAGGCGAGTAACGGTAAGACAATTGGCATAAGAGAAACACCAAAACAAGCATTCCGGTGCCGGGAATCGAACCCGGGCCTCCTGGGTGAAAGCCAGGGATCCTAGCCACTAGACCACACCGGACTACAAATAGAAAGCCAACTGCTATGCTGAATGCACACCCACACGCTTCCTCACTGATTATTCACATTCGAAGAAAGGTATGTCCATGACTTATTTCGTAATGACGATCGCCAGCAATAACGAAGCTCACAAAACTCACGAAAGAAACAGCTGATTACAATATAATGCTCGTTGTTATGTGCATCGTCTAACAGTGTAGCGCGCACTCGTTGCCACCTAATTGACACGTGTCTCTGCCTTTGCTCTCCTTACTGCAGAGCGCCATTTTATAAAAGGGGAAAAAATCGGGTTTCTGCACTGCCCACCAGAATTCGACAGAGGAAGAAAACAGATGGCAGCGGTGGGATTCGAACCCACGCCTCCGAGGAGACTGGTACCTGAAACCAGCGCCTTAGACCGCTCGGCCACGCTACCTTGCGTGCACGGACGGCATGTGTGTTGTCTCGTTGCAGACGACACCACACCGTCTTGGCTTAAAAGACGTGCGTGCGTGCGGCGGCGGCGACGACGACGTTTTAAATCATAGACACTAAGTGTGTATAATTTGCAGTAATCAAACAGTCCTATTTCTTTCGAGTCGTCTACCATTCACCTGCGATTATCAATTTACAATCCGTAACTAGTAAGGGTGGTTTGTTTTCGCAAAATTGTCATTGACACTGTGCAATTCGGCAGATTTTTCCACGTTAGGTGAGTAGTGCCTCAGACACTTCACCACATGCATAGCGACACTTCGCTACTAGTCTGACATTACGTCTGGTTGCTTCGAAAATCACGAAATGTAAGGGTGCGGCTCTAGCTGGGAGCATTTCGCGAGTACCTGTGTGCTAATGTATGTCCAAATTGCTGTAGTGACGTTCACGCGTGAGCATTCTTGTACAATCAGCTGTGCTAAAACGCATGTGGCAGCTTTCTTTCTTTCTCCTATTTTTCTTTTCCTCCTCCGGAAAAAAAAGAAAAGAAAAAATGAGAGTGCAAAATTGGCAGCGGTGGGATTCGAACCCACGCCTCCGAAGAGACTGGTGCCTTAAACCAGCGCCTTAGACCGCTCGGCCACGCTACCAGCGCAGAGGTTACGGCCCTTTCTTTCATATGTTGTTTCTTCATCAGTGAATGGCGTAAGGTCACATAACATTCTTTGGCTGTTGATCCATCACACGTCAAACTTGTATCCCTTTCGGCTACGGCATAGCTCTTTCGCCGTGTTTCCAAAGTCTCCTTTCCATGCAGCTAATGAAACAGTAGCGGGAACTCGGTACTCATTATTATTTGTACTGCAGGAGAGAGCACACATATTTGAAAATTATTAACTACTGTAAGTCGAATTCAGAGTGGTGCGAAAAATTTGAAAGCTGCCGTGACCAGGATTCGAACCTGGGTTATTGCGGCCACAACGCAATGTCCTAACCACTAGACGATCACGGCTACGATTCCAACGAGTCTCTGCTCCTCTTGTTCTGCAAGTTCGTACTACTTGGCGAACGCAGAAGCAAAACGATAGCCGTTCATCGTCCCTTAGACAACGTGTGCACACCACAAAATCATGTACCTACACTGGTAGCCCGCTAATCTGCGTACTACGTGTGCAGTTACTTTCTTTTTCGGCGTTCACGTCCATCGCGGCTGCTTGGAGACCTCCTCGTTTGCACTTTCGTGTTTCGACAACGTTGCTCCTTAACAAATGGGCAAAGAACCCAAGTCCCTAGGTGCTGTCATCTTGAATCAACAACCGATATTTACTGTAACTTTCCACGAGCGTCAGGCGAGTAACGGTAAGACAATTGGCATAAGAGAAACACCAAAACAAGCATTCCGGTGCCGGGAATCGAACCCGGGCCTCCTGGGTGAAAGCCAGGGATCCTAGCCACTAGACCACACCGGACTACAAATAGAAAGCCAACTGCTATGCTGAATGCACACCCACACGCTTCCTCACTGATTATTCACATTCGAAGAAAGGTATGTCCATGACTTATTTCGTAATGACGATCGCCAGCAATAACGAAGCTCACAAAACTCACGAAAGAAACAGCTGATTACAATATAATGCTCGTTGTTATGTGCATCGTCTAACAGTGTAGCGCGCACTCGTTGCCACCTAATTGACACGTGTCTCTGCCTTTGCTCTCCTTACTGCAGAGCGCCATTTTATAAAAGGGGAAAAAATCGGGTTTCTGCACTGCCCACCAGAATTCGACAGAGGAAGAAAACAGATGGCAGCGGTGGGATTCGAACCCACGCCTCCGAGGAGACTGGTACCTGAAACCAGCGCCTTAGACCGCTCGGCCACGCTACCTTGCGTGCACGGACGGCATGTGTGTTGTCTCGTTGCAGACGACACCACACCGTCTTGGCTTAAAAGACGTGCGTGCGTGCGGCGGCGGCGACGACGACGTTTTAAATCATAGACACTAAGTGTGTATAATTTGCAGTAATCAAACAGTCCTATTTCTTTCGAGTCGTCTACCATTCACCTGCGATTATCAATTTACAATCCGTAACTAGTAAGGGTGGTTTGTTTTCGCAAAATTGTCATTGACACTGTGCAATTCGGCAGATTTTTCCACGTTAGGTGAGTAGTGCCTCAGACACTTCACCACATGCATAGCGACACTTCGCTACTAGTCTGACATTACGTCTGGTTGCTTCGAAAATCACGAAATGTAAGGGTGCGGCTCTAGCTGGGAGCATTTCGCGAGTACCTGTGTGCTAATGTATGTCCAAATTGCTGTAGTGACGTTCACGCGTGAGCATTCTTGTACAATCAGCTGTGCTAAAACGCATGTGGCAGCTTTCTTTCTTTCTCCTATTTTTCTTTTCCTCCTCCGGAAAAAAAAGAAAAGAAAAAATGAGAGTGCAAAATTGGCAGCGGTGGGATTCGAACCCACGCCTCCGAAGAGACTGGTGCCTTAAACCAGCGCCTTAGACCGCTCGGCCACGCTACCAGCGCAGAGGTTACGGCCCTTTCTTTCATATGTTGTTTCTTCATCAGTGAATGGCGTAAGGTCACATAACATTCTTTGGCTGTTGATCCATCACACGTCAAACTTGTATCCCTTTCGGCTACGGCATAGCTCTTTCGCCGTGTTTCCAAAGTCTCCTTTCCATGCAGCTAATGAAACAGTAGCGGGAACTCGGTACTCATTATTATTTGTACTGCAGGAGAGAGCACACATATTTGAAAATTATTAACTACTGTAAGTCGAATTCAGAGTGGTGCGAAAAATTTGAAAGCTGCCGTGACCAGGATTCGAACCTGGGTTATTGCGGCCACAACGCAATGTCCTAACCACTAGACGATCACGGCTACGATTCCAACGAGTCTCTGCTCCTCTTGTTCTGCAAGTTCGTACTACTTGGCGAACGCAGAAGCAAAACGATAGCCGTTCATCGTCCCTTAGACAACGTGTGCACACCACAAAATCATGTACCTACACTGGTAGCCCGCTAATCTGCGTACTACGTGTGCAGTTACTTTCTTTTTCGGCGTTCACGTCCATCGCGGCTGCTTGGAGACCTCCTCGTTTGCACTTTCGTGTTTCGACAACGTTGCTCCTTAACAAATGGGCAAAGAACCCAAGTCCCTAGGTGCTGTCATCTTGAATCAACAACCGATATTTACTGTAACTTTCCACGAGCGTCAGGCGAGTAACGGTAAGACAATTGGCATAAGAGAAACACCAAAACAAGCATTCCGGTGCCGGGAATCGAACCCGGGCCTCCTGGGTGAAAGCCAGGGATCCTAGCCACTAGACCACACCGGACTACAAATAGAAAGCCAACTGCTATGCTGAATGCACACCCACACGCTTCCTCACTGATTATTCACATTCGAAGAAAGGTATGTCCATGACTTATTTCGTAATGACGATCGCCAGCAATAACGAAGCTCACAAAACTCACGAAAGAAACAGCTGATTACAATATAATGCTCGTTGTTATGTGCATCGTCTAACAGTGTAGCGCGCACTCGTTGCCACCTAATTGACACGTGTCTCTGCCTTTGCTCTCCTTACTGCAGAGCGCCATTTTATAAAAGGGGAAAAAATCGGGTTTCTGCACTGCCCACCAGAATTCGACAGAGGAAGAAAACAGATGGCAGCGGTGGGATTCGAACCCACGCCTCCGAGGAGACTGGTACCTGAAACCAGCGCCTTAGACCGCTCGGCCACGCTACCTTGCGTGCACGGACGGCATGTGTGTTGTCTCGTTGCAGACGACACCACACCGTCTTGGCTTAAAAGACGTGCGTGCGTGCGGCGGCGGCGACGACGACGTTTTAAATCATAGACACTAAGTGTGTATAATTTGCAGTAATCAAACAGTCCTATTTCTTTCGAGTCGTCTACCATTCACCTGCGATTATCAATTTACAATCCGTAACTAGTAAGGGTGGTTTGTTTTCGCAAAATTGTCATTGACACTGTGCAATTCGGCAGATTTTTCCACGTTAGGTGAGTAGTGCCTCAGACACTTCACCACATGCATAGCGACACTTCGCTACTAGTCTGACATTACGTCTGGTTGCTTCGAAAATCACGAAATGTAAGGGTGCGGCTCTAGCTGGGAGCATTTCGCGAGTACCTGTGTGCTAATGTATGTCCAAATTGCTGTAGTGACGTTCACGCGTGAGCATTCTTGTACAATCAGCTGTGCTAAAACGCATGTGGCAGCTTTCTTTCTTTCTCCTATTTTTCTTTTCCTCCTCCGGAAAAAAAAGAAAAGAAAAAATGAGAGTGCAAAATTGGCAGCGGTGGGATTCGAACCCACGCCTCCGAAGAGACTGGTGCCTTAAACCAGCGCCTTAGACCGCTCGGCCACGCTACCAGCGCAGAGGTTACGGCCCTTTCTTTCATATGTTGTTTCTTCATCAGTGAATGGCGTAAGGTCACATAACATTCTTTGGCTGTTGATCCATCACACGTCAAACTTGTATCCCTTTCGGCTACGGCATAGCTCTTTCGCCGTGTTTCCAAAGTCTCCTTTCCATGCAGCTAATGAAACAGTAGCGGGAACTCGGTACTCATTATTATTTGTACTGCAGGAGAGCACACATATTTGAAAATTATTAACTACTGTAAGTCGAATTCAGAGTGGTGCGAAAAATTTGAAAGCTGCCGTGACCAGGATTCGAACCTGGGTTATTGCGGCCACAACGCAATGTCCTAACCACTAGACGATCACGGCTACGATTCCAACGAGTCTCTGCTCCTCTTGTTCTGCAAGTTCGTACTACTTGGCGAACGCAGAAGCAAAACGATAGCCGTTCATCGTCCCTTAGACAACGTGTGCACACCACAAAATCATGTACCTACACTGGTAGCCCGCTAATCTGCGTACTACGTGTGCAGTTACTTTCTTTTTCGGCGTTCACGTCCATCGCGGCTGCTTGGAGACCTCCTCGTTTGCACTTTCGTGTTTCGACAACGTTGCTCCTTAACAAATGGGCAAAGAACCCAAGTCCCTAGGTGCTGTCATCTTGAATCAACAACCGATATTTACTGTAACTTTCCACGAGCGTCAGGCGAGTAACGGTAAGACAATTGGCATAAGAGAAACACCAAAACAAGCATTCCGGTGCCGGGAATCGAACCCGGGCCTCCTGGGTGAAAG
The DNA here is from genome assembly GCA_026315105.1 of Locusta migratoria. Taxonomy (NCBI): domain Eukaryota; kingdom Metazoa; phylum Arthropoda; class Insecta; order Orthoptera; family Acrididae; genus Locusta; species Locusta migratoria. The sequence goes on along the minus strand of JAOYRU010001348.1, from coordinate 18,790 downwards.
CCAGGGATCCTAGCCACTAGACCACACCGGACTACAAATAGAAAGCCAACTGCTATGCTGAATGCACACCCACACGCTTCCTCACTGATTATTCACATTCGAAGAAAGGTATGTCCATGACTTATTTCGTAATGACGATCGCCAGCAATAACGAAGCTCACAAAACTCACGAAAGAAACAGCTGATTACAATATAATGCTCGTTGTTATGTGCATCGTCTAACAGTGTAGCGCGCACTCGTTGCCACCTAATTGACACGTGTCTCTGCCTTTGCTCTCCTTACTGCAGAGCGCCATTTTATAAAAGGGGAAAAAATCGGGTTTCTGCACTGCCCACCAGAATTCGACAGAGGAAGAAAACAGATGGCAGCGGTGGGATTCGAACCCACGCCTCCGAGGAGACTGGTACCTGAAACCAGCGCCTTAGACCGCTCGGCCACGCTACCTTGCGTGCACGGACGGCATGTGTGTTGTCTCGTTGCAGACGACACCACACCGTCTTGGCTTAAAAGACGTGCGTGCGTGCGGCGGCGGCGACGACGACGTTTTAAATCATAGACACTAAGTGTGTATAATTTGCAGTAATCAAACAGTCCTATTTCTTTCGAGTCGTCTACCATTCACCTGCGATTATCAATTTACAATCCGTAACTAGTAAGGGTGGTTTGTTTTCGCAAAATTGTCATTGACACTGTGCAATTCGGCAGATTTTTCCACGTTAGGTGAGTAGTGCCTCAGACACTTCACCACATGCATAGCGACACTTCGCTACTAGTCTGACATTACGTCTGGTTGCTTCGAAAATCACGAAATGTAAGGGTGCGGCTCTAGCTGGGAGCATTTCGCGAGTACCTGTGTGCTAATGTATGTCCAAATTGCTGTAGTGACGTTCACGCGTGAGCATTCTTGTACAATCAGCTGTGCTAAAACGCATGTGGCAGCTTTCTTTCTTTCTCCTATTTTTCTTTTCCTCCTCCGGAAAAAAAAGAAAAGAAAAAATGAGAGTGCAAAATTGGCAGCGGTGGGATTCGAACCCACGCCTCCGAAGAGACTGGTGCCTTAAACCAGCGCCTTAGACCGCTCGGCCACGCTACCAGCGCAGAGGTTACGGCCCTTTCTTTCATATGTTGTTTCTTCATCAGTGAATGGCGTAAGGTCACATAACATTCTTTGGCTGTTGATCCATCACACGTCAAACTTGTATCCCTTTCGGCTACGGCATAGCTCTTTCGCCGTGTTTCCAAAGTCTCCTTTCCATGCAGCTAATGAAACAGTAGCGGGAACTCGGTACTCATTATTATTTGTACTGCAGGAGAGAGCACACATATTTGAAAATTATTAACTACTGTAAGTCGAATTCAGAGTGGTGCGAAAAATTTGAAAGCTGCCGTGACCAGGATTCGAACCTGGGTTATTGCGGCCACAACGCAATGTCCTAACCACTAGACGATCACGGCTACGATTCCAACGAGTCTCTGCTCCTCTTGTTCTGCAAGTTCGTACTACTTGGCGAACGCAGAAGCAAAACGATAGCCGTTCATCGTCCCTTAGACAACGTGTGCACACCACAAAATCATGTACCTACACTGGTAGCCCGCTAATCTGCGTACTACGTGTGCAGTTACTTTCTTTTTCGGCGTTCACGTCCATCGCGGCTGCTTGGAGACCTCCTCGTTTGCACTTTCGTGTTTCGACAACGTTGCTCCTTAACAAATGGGCAAAGAACCCAAGTCCCTAGGTGCTGTCATCTTGAATCAACAACCGATATTTACTGTAACTTTCCACGAGCGTCAGGCGAGTAACGGTAAGACAATTGGCATAAGAGAAACACCAAAACAAGCATTCCGGTGCCGGGAATCGAACCCGGGCCTCCTGGGTGAAAGCCAGGGATCCTAGCCACTAGACCACACCGGACTACAAATAGAAAGCCAACTGCTATGCTGAATGCACACCCACACGCTTCCTCACTGATTATTCACATTCGAAGAAAGGTATGTCCATGACTTATTTCGTAATGACGATCGCCAGCAATAACGAAGCTCACAAAACTCACGAAAGAAACAGCTGATTACAATATAATGCTCGTTGTTATGTGCATCGTCTAACAGTGTAGCGCGCACTCGTTGCCACCTAATTGACACGTGTCTCTGCCTTTGCTCTCCTTACTGCAGAGCGCCATTTTATAAAAGGGGAAAAAATCGGGTTTCTGCACTGCCCACCAGAATTCGACAGAGGAAGAAAACAGATGGCAGCGGTGGGATTCGAACCCACGCCTCCGAGGAGACTGGTACCTGAAACCAGCGCCTTAGACCGCTCGGCCACGCTACCTTGCGTGCACGGACGGCATGTGTGTTGTCTCGTTGCAGACGACACCACACCGTCTTGGCTTAAAAGACGTGCGTGCGTGCGGCGGCGGCGACGACGACGTTTTAAATCATAGACACTAAGTGTGTATAATTTGCAGTAATCAAACAGTCCTATTTCTTTCGAGTCGTCTACCATTCACCTGCGATTATCAATTTACAATCCGTAACTAGTAAGGGTGGTTTGTTTTCGCAAAATTGTCATTGACACTGTGCAATTCGGCAGATTTTTCCACGTTAGGTGAGTAGTGCCTCAGACACTTCACCACATGCATAGCGACACTTCGCTACTAGTCTGACATTACGTCTGGTTGCTTCGAAAATCACGAAATGTAAGGGTGCGGCTCTAGCTGGGAGCATTTCGCGAGTACCTGTGTGCTAATGTATGTCCAAATTGCTGTAGTGACGTTCACGCGTGAGCATTCTTGTACAATCAGCTGTGCTAAAACGCATGTGGCAGCTTTCTTTCTTTCTCCTATTTTTCTTTTCCTCCTCCGGAAAAAAAAGAAAAGAAAAAATGAGAGTGCAAAATTGGCAGCGGTGGGATTCGAACCCACGCCTCCGAAGAGACTGGTGCCTTAAACCAGCGCCTTAGACCGCTCGGCCACGCTACCAGCGCAGAGGTTACGGCCCTTTCTTTCATATGTTGTTTCTTCATCAGTGAATGGCGTAAGGTCACATAACATTCTTTGGCTGTTGATCCATCACACGTCAAACTTGTATCCCTTTCGGCTACGGCATAGCTCTTTCGCCGTGTTTCCAAAGTCTCCTTTCCATGCAGCTAATGAAACAGTAGCGGGAACTCGGTACTCATTATTATTTGTACTGCAGGAGAGAGCACACATATTTGAAAATTATTAACTACTGTAAGTCGAATTCAGAGTGGTGCGAAAAATTTGAAAGCTGCCGTGACCAGGATTCGAACCTGGGTTATTGCGGCCACAACGCAATGTCCTAACCACTAGACGATCACGGCTACGATTCCAACGAGTCTCTGCTCCTCTTGTTCTGCAAGTTCGTACTACTTGGCGAACGCAGAAGCAAAACGATAGCCGTTCATCGTCCCTTAGACAACGTGTGCACACCACAAAATCATGTACCTACACTGGTAGCCCGCTAATCTGCGTACTACGTGTGCAGTTACTTTCTTTTTCGGCGTTCACGTCCATCGCGGCTGCTTGGAGACCTCCTCGTTTGCACTTTCGTGTTTCGACAACGTTGCTCCTTAACAAATGGGCAAAGAACCCAAGTCCCTAGGTGCTGTCATCTTGAATCAACAACCGATATTTACTGTAACTTTCCACGAGCGTCAGGCGAGTAACGGTAAGACAATTGGCATAAGAGAAACACCAAAACAAGCATTCCGGTGCCGGGAATCGAACCCGGGCCTCCTGGGTGAAAGCCAGGGATCCTAGCCACTAGACCACACCGGACTACAAATAGAAAGCCAACTGCTATGCTGAATGCACACCCACACGCTTCCTCACTGATTATTCACATTCGAAGAAAGGTATGTCCATGACTTATTTCGTAATGACGATCGCCAGCAATAACGAAGCTCACAAAACTCACGAAAGAAACAGCTGATTACAATATAATGCTCGTTGTTATGTGCATCGTCTAACAGTGTAGCGCGCACTCGTTGCCACCTAATTGACACGTGTCTCTGCCTTTGCTCTCCTTACTGCAGAGCGCCATTTTATAAAAGGGGAAAAAATCGGGTTTCTGCACTGCCCACCAGAATTCGACAGAGGAAGAAAACAGATGGCAGCGGTGGGATTCGAACCCACGCCTCCGAGGAGACTGGTACCTGAAACCAGCGCCTTAGACCGCTCGGCCACGCTACCTTGCGTGCACGGACGGCATGTGTGTTGTCTCGTTGCAGACGACACCACACCGTCTTGGCTTAAAAGACGTGCGTGCGTGCGGCGGCGGCGACGACGACGTTTTAAATCATAGACACTAAGTGTGTATAATTTGCAGTAATCAAACAGTCCTATTTCTTTCGAGTCGTCTACCATTCACCTGCGATTATCAATTTACAATCCGTAACTAGTAAGGGTGGTTTGTTTTCGCAAAATTGTCATTGACACTGTGCAATTCGGCAGATTTTTCCACGTTAGGTGAGTAGTGCCTCAGACACTTCACCACATGCATAGCGACACTTCGCTACTAGTCTGACATTACGTCTGGTTGCTTCGAAAATCACGAAATGTAAGGGTGCGGCTCTAGCTGGGAGCATTTCGCGAGTACCTGTGTGCTAATGTATGTCCAAATTGCTGTAGTGACGTTCACGCGTGAGCATTCTTGTACAATCAGCTGTGCTAAAACGCATGTGGCAGCTTTCTTTCTTTCTCCTATTTTTCTTTTCCTCCTCCGGAAAAAAAAGAAAAGAAAAAATGAGAGTGCAAAATTGGCAGCGGTGGGATTCGAACCCACGCCTCCGAAGAGACTGGTGCCTTAAACCAGCGCCTTAGACCGCTCGGCCACGCTACCAGCGCAGAGGTTACGGCCCTTTCTTTCATATGTTGTTTCTTCATCAGTGAATGGCGTAAGGTCACATAACATTCTTTGGCTGTTGATCCATCACACGTCAAACTTGTATCCCTTTCGGCTACGGCATAGCTCTTTCGCCGTGTTTCCAAAGTCTCCTTTCCATGCAGCTAATGAAACAGTAGCGGGAACTCGGTACTCATTATTATTTGTACTGCAGGAGAGAGCACACATATTTGAAAATTATTAACTACTGTAAGTCGAATTCAGAGTGGTGCGAAAAATTTGAAAGCTGCCGTGACCAGGATTCGAACCTGGGTTATTGCGGCCACAACGCAATGTCCTAACCACTAGACGATCACGGCTACGATTCCAACGAGTCTCTGCTCCTCTTGTTCTGCAAGTTCGTACTACTTGGCGAACGCAGAAGCAAAACGATAGCCGTTCATCGTCCCTTAGACAACGTGTGCACACCACAAAATCATGTACCTACACTGGTAGCCCGCTAATCTGCGTACTACGTGTGCAGTTACTTTCTTTTTCGGCGTTCACGTCCATCGCGGCTGCTTGGAGACCTCCTCGTTTGCACTTTCGTGTTTCGACAACGTTGCTCCTTAACAAATGGGCAAAGAACCCAAGTCCCTAGGTGCTGTCATCTTGAATCAACAACCGATATTTACTGTAACTTTCCACGAGCGTCAGGCGAGTAACGGTAAGACAATTGGCATAAGAGAAACACCAAAACAAGCATTCCGGTGCCGGGAATCGAACCCGGGCCTCCTGGGTGAAAGCCAGGGATCCTAGCCACTAGACCACACCGGACTACAAATAGAAAGCCAACTGCTATGCTGAATGCACACCCACACGCTTCCTCACTGATTATTCACATTCGAAGAAAGGTATGTCCATGACTTATTTCGTAATGACGATCGCCAGCAATAACGAAGCTCACAAAACTCACGAAAGAAACAGCTGATTACAATATAATGCTCGTTGTTATGTGCATCGTCTAACAGTGTAGCGCGCACTCGTTGCCACCTAATTGACACGTGTCTCTGCCTTTGCTCTCCTTACTGCAGAGCGCCATTTTATAAAAGGGGAAAAAATCGGGTTTCTGCACTGCCCACCAGAATTCGACAGAGGAAGAAAACAGATGGCAGCGGTGGGATTCGAACCCACGCCTCCGAGGAGACTGGTACCTGAAACCAGCGCCTTAGACCGCTCGGCCACGCTACCTTGCGTGCACGGACGGCATGTGTGTTGTCTCGTTGCAGACGACACCACACCGTCTTGGCTTAAAAGACGTGCGTGCGTGCGGCGGCGGCGACGACGACGTTTTAAATCATAGACACTAAGTGTGTATAATTTGCAGTAATCAAACAGTCCTATTTCTTTCGAGTCGTCTACCATTCACCTGCGATTATCAATTTACAATCCGTAACTAGTAAGGGTGGTTTGTTTTCGCAAAATTGTCATTGACACTGTGCAATTCGGCAGATTTTTCCACGTTAGGTGAGTAGTGCCTCAGACACTTCACCACATGCATAGCGACACTTCGCTACTAGTCTGACATTACGTCTGGTTGCTTCGAAAATCACGAAATGTAAGGGTGCGGCTCTAGCTGGGAGCATTTCGCGAGTACCTGTGTGCTAATGTATGTCCAAATTGCTGTAGTGACGTTCACGCGTGAGCATTCTTGTACAATCAGCTGTGCTAAAACGCATGTGGCAGCTTTCTTTCTTTCTCCTATTTTTCTTTTCCTCCTCCGGAAAAAAAAGAAAAGAAAAAATGAGAGTGCAAAATTGGCAGCGGTGGGATTCGAACCCACGCCTCCGAAGAGACTGGTGCCTTAAACCAGCGCCTTAGACCGCTCGGCCACGCTACCAGCGCAGAGGTTACGGCCCTTTCTTTCATATGTTGTTTCTTCATCAGTGAATGGCGTAAGGTCACATAACATTCTTTGGCTGTTGATCCATCACACGTCAAACTTGTATCCCTTTCGGCTACGGCATAGCTCTTTCGCCGTGTTTCCAAAGTCTCCTTTCCATGCAGCTAATGAAACAGTAGCGGGAACTCGGTACTCATTATTATTTGTACTGCAGGAGAGAGCACACATATTTGAAAATTATTAACTACTGTAAGTCGAATTCAGAGTGGTGCGAAAAATTTGAAAGCTGCCGTGACCAGGATTCGAACCTGGGTTATTGCGGCCACAACGCAATGTCCTAACCACTAGACGATCACGGCTACGATTCCAACGAGTCTCTGCTCCTCTTGTTCTGCAAGTTCGTACTACTTGGCGAACGCAGAAGCAAAACGATAGCCGTTCATCGTCCCTTAGACAACGTGTGCACACCACAAAATCATGTACCTACACTGGTAGCCCGCTAATCTGCGTACTACGTGTGCAGTTACTTTCTTTTTCGGCGTTCACGTCCATCGCGGCTGCTTGGAGACCTCCTCGTTTGCACTTTCGTGTTTCGACAACGTTGCTCCTTAACAAATGGGCAAAGAACCCAAGTCCCTAGGTGCTGTCATCTTGAATCAACAACCGATATTTACTGTAACTTTCCACGAGCGTCAGGCGAGTAACGGTAAGACAATTGGCATAAGAGAAACACCAAAACAAGCATTCCGGTGCCGGGAATCGAACCCGGGCCTCCTGGGTGAAAGCCAGGGATCCTAGCCACTAGACCACACCGGACTACAAATAGAAAGCCAACTGCTATGCTGAATGCACACCCACACGCTTCCTCACTGATTATTCACATTCGAAGAAAGGTATGTCCATGACTTATTTCGTAATGACGATCGCCAGCAATAACGAAGCTCACAAAACTCACGAAAGAAACAGCTGATTACAATATAATGCTCGTTGTTATGTGCATCGTCTAACAGTGTAGCGCGCACTCGTTGCCACCTAATTGACACGTGTCTCTGCCTTTGCTCTCCTTACTGCAGAGCGCCATTTTATAAAAGGGGAAAAAATCGGGTTTCTGCACTGCCCACCAGAATTCGACAGAGGAAGAAAACAGATGGCAGCGGTGGGATTCGAACCCACGCCTCCGAGGAGACTGGTACCTGAAACCAGCGCCTTAGACCGCTCGGCCACGCTACCTTGCGTGCACGGACGGCATGTGTGTTGTCTCGTTGCAGACGACACCACACCGTCTTGGCTTAAAAGACGTGCGTGCGTGCGGCGGCGGCGACGACGACGTTTTAAATCATAGACACTAAGTGTGTATAATTTGCAGTAATCAAACAGTCCTATTTCTTTCGAGTCGTCTACCATTCACCTGCGATTATCAATTTACAATCCGTAACTAGTAAGGGTGGTTTGTTTTCGCAAAATTGTCATTGACACTGTGCAATTCGGCAGATTTTTCCACGTTAGGTGAGTAGTGCCTCAGACACTTCACCACATGCATAGCGACACTTCGCTACTAGTCTGACATTACGTCTGGTTGCTTCGAAAATCACGAAATGTAAGGGTGCGGCTCTAGCTGGGAGCATTTCGCGAGTACCTGTGTGCTAATGTATGTCCAAATTGCTGTAGTGACGTTCACGCGTGAGCATTCTTGTACAATCAGCTGTGCTAAAACGCATGTGGCAGCTTTCTTTCTTTCTCCTATTTTTCTTTTCCTCCTCCGGAAAAAAAAGAAAAGAAAAAATGAGAGTGCAAAATTGGCAGCGGTGGGATTCGAACCCACGCCTCCGAAGAGACTGGTGCCTTAAACCAGCGCCTTAGACCGCTCGGCCACGCTACCAGCGCAGAGGTTACGGCCCTTTCTTTCATATGTTGTTTCTTCATCAGTGAATGGCGTAAGGTCACATAACATTCTTTGGCTGTTGATCCATCACACGTCAAACTTGTATCCCTTTCGGCTACGGCATAGCTCTTTCGCCGTGTTTCCAAAGTCTCCTTTCCATGCAGCTAATGAAACAGTAGCGGGAACTCGGTACTCATTATTATTTGTACTGCAGGAGAGAGCACACATATTTGAAAATTATTAACTACTGTAAGTCGAATTCAGAGTGGTGCGAAAAATTTGAAAGCTGCCGTGACCAGGATTCGAACCTGGGTTATTGCGGCCACAACGCAATGTCCTAACCACTAGACGATCACGGCTACGATTCCAACGAGTCTCTGCTCCTCTTGTTCTGCAAGTTCGTACTACTTGGCGAACGCAGAAGCAAAACGATAGCCGTTCATCGTCCCTTAGACAACGTGTGCACACCACAAAATCATGTACCTACACTGGTAGCCCGCTAATCTGCGTACTACGTGTGCAGTTACTTTCTTTTTCGGCGTTCACGTCCATCGCGGCTGCTTGGAGACCTCCTCGTTTGCACTTTCGTGTTTCGACAACGTTGCTCCTTAACAAATGGGCAAAGAACCCAAGTCCCTAGGTGCTGTCATCTTGAATCAACAACCGATATTTACTGTAACTTTCCACGAGCGTCAGGCGAGTAACGGTAAGACAATTGGCATAAGAGAAACACCAAAACAAGCATTCCGGTGCCGGGAATCGAACCCGGGCCTCCTGGGTGAAAGCCAGGGATCCTAGCCACTAGACCACACCGGACTACAAATAGAAAGCCAACTGCTATGCTGAATGCACACCCACACGCTTCCTCACTGATTATTCACATTCGAAGAAAGGTATGTCCATGACTTATTTCGTAATGACGATCGCCAGCAATAACGAAGCTCACAAAACTCACGAAAGAAACAGCTGATTACAATATAATGCTCGTTGTTATGTGCATCGTCTAACAGTGTAGCGCGCACTCGTTGCCACCTAATTGACACGTGTCTCTGCCTTTGCTCTCCTTACTGCAGAGCGCCATTTTATAAAAGGGGAAAAAATCGGGTTTCTGCACTGCCCACCAGAATTCGACAGAGGAAGAAAACAGATGGCAGCGGTGGGATTCGAACCCACGCCTCCGAGGAGACTGGTACCTGAAACCAGCGCCTTAGACCGCTCGGCCACGCTACCTTGCGTGCACGGACGGCATGTGTGTTGTCTCGTTGCAGACGACACCACACCGTCTTGGCTTATAAAAGACGTGCGTGCGTGCGGCGGCGGCGACGACGACGTTTTAAATCATAGACACTAAGTGTGTATAATTTGCAGTAATCAAACAGTCCTATTTCTTTCGAGTCGTCTACCATTCACCTGCGATTATCAATTTACAATCCGTAACTAGTAAGGGTGGTTTGTTTTCGCAAAATTGTCATTGACACTGTGCAATTCGGCAGATTTTTCCACGTTAGGTGAGTAGTGCCTCAGACACTTCACCACATGCATAGCGACACTTCGCTACTAGTCTGACATTACGTCTGGTTGCTTCGAAAATCACGAAATGTAAGGGTGCGGCTCTAGCTGGGAGCATTTCGCGAGTACCTGTGTGCTAATGTATGTCCAAATTGCTGTAGTGACGTTCACGCGTGAGCATTCTTGTACAATCAGCTGTGCTAAAACGCATGTGGCAGCTTTCTTTCTTTCTCCTATTTTTCTTTTCCTCCTCCGGAAAAAAAAGAAAAGAAAAAATGAGAGTGCAAAATTGGCAGCGGTGGGATTCGAACCCACGCCTCCGAAGAGACTGGTGCCTTAAACCAGCGCCTTAGACCGCTCGGCCACGCTACCAGCGCAGAGGTTACGGCCCTTTCTTTCATATGTTGTTTCTTCATCAGTGAATGGCGTAAGGTCACATAACATTCTTTGGCTGTTGATCCATCACACGTCAAACTTGTATCCCTTTCGGCTACGGCATAGCTCTTTCGCCGTGTTTCCAAAGTCTCCTTTCCATGCAGCTAATGAAACAGTAGCGGGAACTCGGTACTCATTATTATTTGTACTGCAGGAGAGAGCACACATATTTGAAAATTATTAACTACTGTAAGTCGAATTCAGAGTGGTGCGAAAAATTTGAAAGCTGCCGTGACCAGGATTCGAACCTGGGTTATTGCGGCCACAACGCAATGTCCTAACCACTAGACGATCACGGCTACGATTCCAACGAGTCTCTGCTCCTCTTGTTCTGCAAGTTCGTACTACTTGGCGAACGCAGAAGCAAAACGATAGCCGTTCATCGTCCCTTAGACAACGTGTGCACACCACAAAATCATGTACCTACACTGGTAGCCCGCTAATCTGCGTACTACGTGTGCAGTTACTTTCTTTTTCGGCGTTCACGTCCATCGCGGCTGCTTGGAGACCTCCTCGTTTGCACTTTCGTGTTTCGACAACGTTGCTCCTTAACAAATGGGCAAAGAACCCAAGTCCCTAGGTGCTGTCATCTTGAATCAACAACCGATATTTACTGTAACTTTCCACGAGCGTCAGGCGAGTAACGGTAAGACAATTGGCATAAGAGAAACACCAAAACAAGCATTCCGGTGCCGGGAATCGAACCCGGGCCTCCTGGGTGAAAGCCAGGGATCCTAGCCACTAGACCACACCGGACTACAAATAGAAAGCCAACTGCTATGCTGAATGCACACCCACACGCTTCCTCACTGATTATTCACATTCGAAGAAAGGTATGTCCATGACTTATTTCGTAATGACGATCGCCAGCAATAACGAAGCTCACAAAACTCACGAAAGAAACAGCTGATTACAATATAATGCTCGTTGTTATGTGCATCGTCTAACAGTGTAGCGCGCACTCGTTGCCACCTAATTGACACGTGTCTCTGCCTTTGCTCTCCTTACTGCAGAGCGCCATTTTATAAAAGGGGAAAAAATCGGGTTTCTGCACTGCCCACCAGAATTCGACAGAGGAAGAAAACAGATGGCAGCGGTGGGATTCGAACCCACGCCTCCGAGGAGACTGGTACCTGAAACCAGCGCCTTAGACCGCTCGGCCACGCTACCTTGCGTGCACGGACGGCATGTGTGTTGTCTCGTTGCAGACGACACCACACCGTCTTGGCTTAAAAGACGTGCGTGCGTGCGGCGGCGGCGACGACGACGTTTTAAATCATAGACACTAAGTGTGTATAATTTGCAGTAATCAAACAGTCCTATTTCTTTCGAGTCGTCTACCATTCACCTGCGATTATCAATTTACAATCCGTAACTAGTAAGGGTGGTTTGTTTTCGCAAAATTGTCATTGACACTGTGCAATTCGGCAGATTTTTCCACGTTAGGTGAGTAGTGCCTCAGACACTTCACCACATGCATAGCGACACTTCGCTACTAGTCTGACATTACGTCTGGTTGCTTCGAAAATCACGAAATGTAAGGGTGCGGCTCTAGCTGGGAGCATTTCGCGAGTACCTGTGTGCTAATGTATGTCCAAATTGCTGTAGTGACGTTCACGCGTGAGCATTCTTGTACAATCAGCTGTGCTAAAACGCATGTGGCAGCTTTCTTTCTTTCTCCTATTTTTCTTTTCCTCCTCCGGAAAAAAAAGAAAAGAAAAAATGAGAGTGCAAAATTGGCAGCGGTGGGATTCGAACCCACGCCTCCGAAGAGACTGGTGCCTTAAACCAGCGCCTTAGACCGCTCGGCCACGCTACCAGCGCAGAGGTTACGGCCCTTTCTTTCATATGTTGTTTCTTCATCAGTGAATGGCGTAAGGTCACATAACATTCTTTGGCTGTTGATCCATCACACGTCAAACTTGTATCCCTTTCGGCTACGGCATAGCTCTTTCGCCGTGTTTCCAAAGTCTCCTTTCCATGCAGCTAATGAAACAGTAGCGGGAACTCGGTACTCATTATTATTTGTACTGCAGGAGAGAGCACACATATTTGAAAATTATTAACTACTGTAAGTCGAATTCAGAGTGGTGCGAAAAATTTGAAAGCTGCCGTGACCAGGATTCGAACCTGGGTTATTGCGGCCACAACGCAATGTCCTAACCACTAGACGATCACGGCTACGATTCCAACGAGTCTCTGCTCCTCTTGTTCTGCAAGTTCGTACTACTTGGCGAACGCAGAAGCAAAACGATAGCCGTTCATCGTCCCTTAGACAACGTGTGCACACCACAAAATCATGTACCTACACTGGTAGCCCGCTAATCTGCGTACTACGTGTGCAGTTACTTTCTTTTTCGGCGTTCACGTCCATCGCGGCTGCTTGGAGACCTCCTCGTTTGCACTTTCGTGTTTCGACAACGTTGCTCCTTAACAAATGGGCAAAGAACCCAAGTCCCTAGGTGCTGTCATCTTGAATCAACAACCGATATTTACTGTAACTTTCCACGAGCGTCAGGCGAGTAACGGTAAGACAATTGGCATAAGAGAAACACCAAAACAAGCATTCCGGTGCCGGGAATCGAACCCGGGCCTCCTGGGTGAAAGCCAGGGATCCTAGCCACTAGACCACACCGGACTACAAATAGAAAGCCAACTGCTATGCTGAATGCACACCCACACGCTTCCTCACTGATTATTCACATTCGAAGAAAGGTATGTCCATGACTTATTTCGTAATGACGATCGCCAGCAATAACGAAGCTCACAAAACTCACGAAAGAAACAGCTGATTACAATATAATGCTCGTTGTTATGTGCATCGTCTAACAGTGTAGCGCGCACTCGTTGCCACCTAATTGACACGTGTCTCTGCCTTTGCTCTCCTTACTGCAGAGCGCCATTTTATAAAAGGGGAAAAAATCGGGTTTCTGCACTGCCCACCAGAATTCGACAGAGGAAGAAAACAGATGGCAGCGGTGGGATTCGAACCCACGCCTCCGAGGAGACTGGTACCTGAAACCAGCGCCTTAGACCGCTCGGCCACGCTACCTTGCGTGCACGGACGGCATGTGTGTTGTCTCGTTGCAGACGACACCACACCGTCTTGGCTTAAAAGACGTGCGTGCGTGCGGCGGCGGCGACGACGACGTTTTAAATCATAGACACTAAGTGTGTATAATTTGCAGTAATCAAACAGTCCTATTTCTTTCGAGTCGTCTACCATTCACCTGCGATTATCAATTTACAATCCGTAACTAGTAAGGGTGGTTTGTTTTCGCAAAATTGTCATTGACACTGTGCAATTCGGCAGATTTTTCCACGTTAGGTGAGTAGTGCCTCAGACACTTCACCACATGCATAGCGACACTTCGCTACTAGTCTGACATTACGTCTGGTTGCTTCGAAAATCACGAAATGTAAGGGTGCGGCTCTAGCTGGGAGCATTTCGCGAGTACCTGTGTGCTAATGTATGTCCAAATTGCTGTAGTGACGTTCACGCGTGAGCATTCTTGTACAATCAGCTGTGCTAAAACGCATGTGGCAGCTTTCTTTCTTTCTCCTATTTTTCTTTTCCTCCTCCGGAAAAAAAAGAAAAGAAAAAATGAGAGTGCAAAATTGGCAGCGGTGGGATTCGAACCCACGCCTCCGAAGAGACTGGTGCCTTAAACCAGCGCCTTAGACCGCTCGGCCACGCTACCAGCGCAGAGGTTACGGCCCTTTCTTTCATATGTTGTTTCTTCATCAGTGAATGGCGTAAGGTCACATAACATTCTTTGGCTGTTGATCCATCACACGTCAAACTTGTATCCCTTTCGGCTACGGCATAGCTCTTTCGCCGTGTTTCCAAAGTCTCCTTTCCATGCAGCTAATGAAACAGTAGCGGGAACTCGGTACTCATTATTATTTGTACTGCAGGAGAGAGCACACATATTTGAAAATTATTAACTACTGTAAGTCGAATTCAGAGTGGTGCGAAAAATTTGAAAGCTGCCGTGACCAGGATTCGAACCTGGGTTATTGCGGCCACAACGCAATGTCCTAACCACTAGACGATCACGGCTACGATTCCAACGAGTCTCTGCTCCTCTTGTTCTGCAAGTTCGTACTACTTGGCGAACGCAGAAGCAAAACGATAGCCGTTCATCGTCCCTTAGACAACGTGTGCACACCACAAAATCATGTACCTACACTGGTAGCCCGCTAATCTGCGTACTACGTGTGCAGTTACTTTCTTTTTCGGCGTTCACGTCCATCGCGGCTGCTTGGAGACCTCCTCGTTTGCACTTTCGTGTTTCGACAACGTTGCTCCTTAACAAATGGGCAAAGAACCCAAGTCCCTAGGTGCTGTCATCTTGAATCAACAACCGATATTTACTGTAACTTTCCACGAGCGTCAGGCGAGTAACGGTAAGACAATTGGCATAAGAGAAACACCAAAACAAGCATTCCGGTGCCGGGAATCGAACCCGGGCCTCCTGGGTGAAAGCCAGGGATCCTAGCCACTAGACCACACCGGACTACAAATAGAAAGCCAACTGCTATGCTGAATGCACACCCACACGCTTCCTCACTGATTATTCACATTCGAAGAAAGGTATGTCCATGACTTATTTCGTAATGACGATCGCCAGCAATAACGAAGCTCACAAAACTCACGAAAGAAACAGCTGATTACAATATAATGCTCGTTGTTATGTGCATCGTCTAACAGTGTAGCGCGCACTCGTTGCCACCTAATTGACACGTGTCTCTGCCTTTGCTCTCCTTACTGCAGAGCGCCATTTTATAAAAGGGGAAAAAATCGGGTTTCTGCACTGCCCACCAGAATTCGACAGAGGAAGAAAACAGATGGCAGCGGTGGGATTCGAACCCACGCCTCCGAGGAGACTGGTACCTGAAACCAGCGCCTTAGACCGCTCGGCCACGCTACCTTGCGTGCACGGACGGCATGTGTGTTGTCTCGTTGCAGACGACACCACACCGTCTTGGCTTAAAAGACGTGCGTGCGTGCGGCGGCGGCGACGACGACGTTTTAAATCATAGACACTAAGTGTGTATAATTTGCAGTAATCAAACAGTCCTATTTCTTTCGAGTCGTCTACCATTCACCTGCGATTATCAATTTACAATCCGTAACTAGTAAGGGTGGTTTGTTTTCGCAAAATTGTCATTGACACTGTGCAATTCGGCAGATTTTTCCACGTTAGGTGAGTAGTGCCTCAGACACTTCACCACATGCATAGCGACACTTCGCTACTAGTCTGACATTACGTCTGGTTGCTTCGAAAATCACGAAATGTAAGGGTGCGGCTCTAGCTGGGAGCATTTCGCGAGTACCTGTGTGCTAATGTATGTCCAAATTGCTGTAGTGACGTTCACGCGTGAGCATTCTTGTACAATCAGCTGTGCTAAAACGCATGTGGCAGCTTTCTTTCTTTCTCCTATTTTTCTTTTCCTCCTCCGGAAAAAAAAGAAAAGAAAAAATGAGAGTGCAAAATTGGCAGCGGTGGGATTCGAACCCACGCCTCCGAAGAGACTGGTGCCTTAAACCAGCGCCTTAGACCGCTCGGCCACGCTACCAGCGCAGAGGTTACGGCCCTTTCTTTCATATGTTGTTTCTTCATCAGTGAATGGCGTAAGGTCACATAACATTCTTTGGCTGTTGATCCATCACACGTCAAACTTGTATCCCTTTCGGCTACGGCATAGCTCTTTCGCCGTGTTTCCAAAGTCTCCTTTCCATGCAGCTAATGAAACAGTAGCGGGAACTCGGTACTCATTATTATTTGTACTGCAGGAGAGAGCACACATATTTGAAAATTATTAACTACTGTAAGTCGAATTCAGAGTGGTGCGAAAAATTTGAAAGCTGCCGTGACCAGGATTCGAACCTGGGTTATTGCGGCCACAACGCAATGTCCTAACCACTAGACGATCACGGCTACGATTCCAACGAGTCTCTGCTCCTCTTGTTCTGCAAGTTCGTACTACTTGGCGAACGCAGAAGCAAAACGATAGCCGTTCATCGTCCCTTAGACAACGTGTGCACACCACAAAATCATGTACCTACACTGGTAGCCCGCTAATCTGCGTACTACGTGTGCAGTTACTTTCTTTTTCGGCGTTCACGTCCATCGCGGCTGCTTGGAGACCTCCTCGTTTGCACTTTCGTGTTTCGACAACGTTGCTCCTTAACAAATGGGCAAAGAACCCAAGTCCCTAGGTGCTGTCATCTTGAATCAACAACCGATATTTACTGTAACTTTCCACGAGCGTCAGGCGAGTAACGGTAAGACAATTGGCATAAGAGAAACACCAAAACAAGCATTCCGGTGCCGGGAATCGAACCCGGGCCTCCTGGGTGAAAGCCAGGGATCCTAGCCACTAGACCACACCGGACTACAAATAGAAAGCCAACTGCTATGCTGAATGCACACCCACACGCTTCCTCACTGATTATTCACATTCGAAGAAAGGTATGTCCATGACTTATTTCGTAATGACGATCGCCAGCAATAACGAAGCTCACAAAACTCACGAAAGAAACAGCTGATTACAATATAATGCTCGTTGTTATGTGCATCGTCTAACAGTGTAGCGCGCACTCGTTGCCACCTAATTGACACGTGTCTCTGCCTTTGCTCTCCTTACTGCAGAGCGCCATTTTATAAAAGGGGAAAAAATCGGGTTTCTGCACTGCCCACCAGAATTCGACAGAGGAAGAAAACAGATGGCAGCGGTGGGATTCGAACCCACGCCTCCGAGGAGACTGGTACCTGAAACCAGCGCCTTAGACCGCTCGGCCACGCTACCTTGCGTGCACGGACGGCATGTGTGTTGTCTCGTTGCAGACGACACCACACCGTCTTGGCTTAAAAGACGTGCGTGCGTGCGGCGGCGGCGACGACGACGTTTTAAATCATAGACACTAAGTGTGTATAATTTGCAGTAATCAAACAGTCCTATTTCTTTCGAGTCGTCTACCATTCACCTGCGATTATCAATTTACAATCCGTAACTAGTAAGGGTGGTTTGTTTTCGCAAAATTGTCATTGACACTGTGCAATTCGGCAGATTTTTCCACGTTAGGTGAGTAGTGCCTCAGACACTTCACCACATGCATAGCGACACTTCGCTACTAGTCTGACATTACGTCTGGTTGCTTCGAAAATCACGAAATGTAAGGGTGCGGCTCTAGCTGGGAGCATTTCGCGAGTACCTGTGTGCTAATGTATGTCCAAATTGCTGTAGTGACGTTCACGCGTGAGCATTCTTGTACAATCAGCTGTGCTAAAACGCATGTGGCAGCTTTCTTTCTTTCTCCTATTTTTCTTTTCCTCCTCCGGAAAAAAAAGAAAAGAAAAAATGAGAGTGCAAAATTGGCAGCGGTGGGATTCGAACCCACGCCTCCGAAGAGACTGGTGCCTTAAACCAGCGCCTTAGACCGCTCGGCCACGCTACCAGCGCAGAGGTTACGGCCCTTTCTTTCATATGTTGTTTCTTCATCAGTGAATGGCGTAAGGTCACATAACATTCTTTGGCTGTTGATCCATCACACGTCAAACTTGTATCCCTTTCGGCTACGGCATAGCTCTTTCGCCGTGTTTCCAAAGTCTCCTTTCCATGCAGCTAATGAAACAGTAGCGGGAACTCGGTACTCATTATTATTTGTACTGCAGGAGAGAGCACACATATTTGAAAATTATTAACTACTGTAAGTCGAATTCAGAGTGGTGCGAAAAATTTGAAAGCTGCCGTGACCAGGATTCGAACCTGGGTTATTGCGGCCACAACGCAATGTCCTAACCACTAGACGATCACGGCTACGATTCCAACGAGTCTCTGCTCCTCTTGTTCTGCAAGTTCGTACTACTTGGCGAACGCAGAAGCAAAACGATAGCCGTTCATCGTCCCTTAGACAACGTGTGCACACCACAAAATCATGTACCTACACTGGTAGCCCGCTAATCTGCGTACTACGTGTGCAGTTACTTTCTTTTTCGGCGTTCACGTCCATCGCGGCTGCTTGGAGACCTCCTCGTTTGCACTTTCGTGTTTCGACAACGTTGCTCCTTAACAAATGGGCAAAGAACCCAAGTCCCTAGGTGCTGTCATCTTGAATCAACAACCGATATTTACTGTAACTTTCCACGAGCGTCAGGCGAGTAACGGTAAGACAATTGGCATAAGAGAAACACCAAAACAAGCATTCCGGTGC